>JACGCK010000260.1:0-56861 GCA_014925825.1 Pholiota molesta
CATCGCTGGCACCCTAGAGTGGACACCTTGGGCGAAGGGAAGTGGGGGGTGAAAGCAGAGAAAGGTGAGGCCGCGCGTCCTCCGTATCTTTCCTTGTGTTTGGCTAACCAATCAGATTCCATTCCGCTACGTTTAGCCTGCCACCAGCGCTGCCGCCAACCCTTCGGCCTTTGCCGCTCTTCCTCAACTCTCTCCAACCAGGGCAATCTATCGTCCTTTGGATTCTGCCCTCCCAACACTGTGATTCTCATAACCTGCCGAAGCCATGTCTCTCGATCAGACCATCTGCAGTGGCTGCGACCGCGTTTTCGTCACATTTCGCGGGTACTGGCTCCACATAAAGCAAACTAGGGACCCAATCTGCCATGAAATCTACCTCAAAATCATGTCTCTGGCCTCTGAATCTACACCTTCATCCCCCTCTGCGCCTTCAACCTTCTCACATTCTATGGATCCGCCGCAGGTCCCTCGCAGTTCTGGAACTCCACCGGTGAGAGGCTTGCTATCGGGCAAGACACGAAATCAAAACACACACAACACCAGCGGAGTGAGATCTATACTCTGAGATCGAGCGACGCTCTCAAACAAAACAAAGAAACCTTCTCTTTAGGGTGGGGTACTAGGTGGGGTGTCTTAATGACTTATCTCAGAACGATATCAATGCCCCAAGTTCGTTTGTATAGGGTTTAGGGATATATTCAGAGGCTTTTAGTTTTGGAAACTTTGAACTTTGAACTTATCACTGGGTGAACAAGTAAAGTGTATGGGTTTATAAGTGTTTTAGGGTTCTCTGATGATCCAACTGCGAATGCGAATGACAATCGTCGAGTTTAAGAGTCAAACAAGAGAAAGAGATGGACGTCGTCGTTCACTTTTCGACTATTCCACAGTCACTGCGACTGTATGGCTACCGAGTGGGTTTCTGACCACTATGACTACCACAGCAACACTGGCTGTATGACTACCGACGGCACTCTGTCCGTATGACTTCCAAATCTGATCTCTCTTTTACTCTCTGAACTCTCTGATGCAACTCTTTGGATTCTCTTTCAAACTCTGAAGTCAAACGATATTTATCCTATTATCTCAACTAGGGCGCAACGCCTCTTTGTGATCTAATGGGTACCAATTGCTTGTTATTACAGGTAAAAGCGACGCTAATTTATAGTACATGGGTTGTATGCGATATCTCTGAAAATAAAATAGAAACAAAGAAAGAACAAACAGTCTAAGCGAAGCTTGGGTCTAGGGTTTTGACCTGATGACCCAAGTCCCACATGGTATGGTCCAAGGGTATTTCCTTTTGGGTTTCTCTTTAGTGCCCCCTGTGTTTAGAGTCCTATCACTGGCCAACGAAGGCTCACGCGACAGTTCTGTTTTTAGAATTGGCGCGGTACATCAACCATCGCCTATTTATAGTGTTGTTTCGACACTAAGCGCCAACCTTCGGTCTCCTCCTTCAGAAATGCCGAAGTCGACCGGTCCGGTTCGGTTGTTTGGGTTATGCCGGAATACACGTGATACGCACGCCGCTATAGCGCCTTCTGATGCGTATCGCGTGGCAGTGAGGCGCCCGTACGGACCCACAAAGAGAAGCTGTTCTGAGAACCGCCTTTTAATGAAATTTAATTATCCAAAGAGCCTCCTCTCCTGTAGATGATATGAGTCGGCAATGGTTTCCGCGTTTTTGCTATCTCCCGGTTTAATAAGTATTCTCTTTTAGGTCCGAGCGATACTCATTTGCCATTGTCATAGTGCGTGTTGCCCATCTGGTATGGAGGAGATCTCTTTGTACGCGAGGTACGTCCGACAGGCTTCTCAGACGTCTACTCGCTTCTCGATTCCATGTTTCAAAGGTAAAATGACACTTTCGGCACTATTACATGCCCAGCCCAAAACGGACCGTATCACCGGCGCATGGAACTCCACCCGCGGAAGATTTCGTTCCATTCCAGGGCGACGCGTTCGGAACAGCGGCCGAATATGCGGATGACACGTTCGGTCAGGATGAAGATGCGGCCGACATTGCGACCATGCCGGCCCTCGTCGAGGACTCGGATATTGATTCAGATGAGGAGGCTGAGATGAACGCCGAACTCGAGCAGGGCTGGGAGCCTGAGCGCGACGGGGCGGCTGCTGACTCGGAATCAGCTACCGATGCACTGAACTCGAATGCGATGGAGGTCGATGAAGACGATGCGGCGCAAGAGCTCGCAGAAGTGCGGGAACAGCATGCGGCTGAAAGGTTCATTATTGGTGAAGGCCACGGCGTTACCCCTGCATCGATCATCCGATATTCAGATGAGTACCCATCGTCGCAAGCCGGCGCCAGTCTCACTCAACAAGACTGCCTCGACAAAGCCTACGAAACAGCCGTCCATGGCAGCTCGAACCCATGGGCTCCTTTCGCGTCCAAATTGGACTGGGAAGTTGCCCGATGGGCGAAATTGCGCGGGCCTACATCCACCGCCTTCTCCGACTTGTTGGCTATTGACGGTGTAAGCTGTTTTATTTGTATGTCTGAAGACCTCATGCTGAATTCTCTGCGGGTTATAGGTACAAGAGGCTCTCAATCTGTCCTACAAAACTTCGCAGCAGCTCAACCACGTCATTGATACTGCTCTCCCTGGGCGTCCTACATTTAAGCGCCACGAGGTTGTCATTCATGGAGAGGCTTTGGAGTTCTATTCACGGGATATCATGGAGTGTATTCGCGCGCTATGGGGCGACCCGGATTTCTCAGGCGAGCTCGTTTTTGAACCTGAGCGCCACTATGCAGACGCCGATCAAACAATCCCCATGCACCACGACATGCATACGGGCAGGTGGTGGTGGAAAATGCAGGTACGTGCTGATAGTTGCCTACCATGAATCAAACTAAATGTTCCTTCAGGAAAAGGTCGAGACGGAGACCGGTAAAACCAAATGCACCATCATACCCATCATCATCTCTTCAGACAAAACCCTGCTCACCCAGTTCCGCAACAAGACGGCGTACCCGGTATATCTCACAATCGGCAATCTTCCAAAGCACATCCGTCGCAAACCTTCACGGCAGGGGCAGGTGCTCCTGGCATATCTTCCAACGTCGAAACTAGACCATATCCAAAACAAGGCATCCCGCAGACGCTGCCTAAGCAATTTGTTTCACAGCTGCATGGGCCATATCCTGCGTCCACTGGAGTCGGCTGGCCAGCACGGCATCGTTCTTGTGAGCGGCGATGGCGCGACGCGCCTGTGCTTTCCTATATATGCATGTTATGTTGCAGATTATCCGGAGCAGGTAAGCAGATTTCTCGCGATTTACAGGCCATTTCTAAAATGTTTCACAGGTCTTAGTAACATTGACGAAGACAGGTGATTGCCCAGTGTGCCCTGCCCCTCGCATAGGCATTGGCGAGCCGAGCAGCGTCATGGATCCTCGGGATAATGGTCCAATACTGGCTGCGCTAGCAAAAATCCAAGACGGCCCCGTTGCGTTCGCGAAGGCATGCTCTGATGTCAACATCAAGCCAGTCCAAGCGCCATTTTGGAAGAACTTGCCATACATAAATGTCTATGAGTCTATTACCCCAGATATCCTCCACCAGCTCTACCAGGGCGTCGTCAAGCACGTGTTGGGATGGGTCTACTCCGTCCTCGGCTCCGCAGAAGTTGACGCACGCTGTCGTCGTCTCCCACCGAACCACCATGTCGTCCTCTTTATGAAGGGGATAACACAGCTCTCCCGTGTCACTGGAACCCAGCACGATCAAATATGTCGCTTTTTCCTTGGCCTGATTGCAGATATTCGGATACCAGGCGAGTCGGCTGCTTCAAGTGCCAAGTTGGTGAAAGCTGTACGCGCGCTCATGGATTTCGTATACCTCACCAAATACCCCGTCCACACCTCACAAACACTCGACTCTATGGACGCCGCTCTTCAAGACTTCCACAACAACATCGACATTTTTATCACCCTTGGCATTCGCACGCATTTCGATATGCCCAAAGTCCATTTCACCGGCCACTACCGCTACTTCATCGAGCAATTCGGAACAGCCGACAACTTCAACACCGAGTACACAGAACGTTTACACATCGATATGGCAAAGAACGCCTACCGCGCAACCAATCGCAAGGACGAATACCCCCAAATGACGGCCTGGTTGGACCGGCGCGAGAAAATGCTGCATCACGAGAAGTACATTCAACGACGTCTTGTTGCCCTTGCTCAGGCTCCAGGCATTCGTCGCTCGCAGCTTGTGAGGCCGGCGCCTTGTTTAATACCCCTACGAACTCAGCATATGTCAAAACACCCATCCGTACGAGCAGTTACCTTCGACGTGTTGCGTCAGAAGTACGGCGCTCATCAGTTTCAGGCAGCACTTTCGCGGTTTATTGCTCAGTACCAACACCCATCATACTCGAAACGTCAAATCGAGGCCGAGGCCTCTGCCCTACACATCCCATTCTACAAAGTGTCCGTCTATCATCGATTGAAATTCACCAGCCAGGACGTCTACGCTCTGGACCCGCTAGCTGCCCATGTTGTTGATTCAATCCACGCGGAGCCTGTCCGCTTCGATAAGAACATGAAAGTTGTTCCGGGACGCTTTGATACGGCGCTTATCAAAGTAAAGGACGGCGGCGAGACTGGGGTTAAAGGTATGGTTTTAGTCAACTGAATGTTGTTCAACATCTAACATGCTATATTCTACTTCTAGGCCATTGCATTGGACAGATTCGGTGCATCTTTACCCTCCCCCCAGCCGATGTAGCACGCTGGTTTCCCGAGGGCTTTCCTCACAAGCATCTGGCTTATGTCGACTGGTTTACGCCCTTTACCCGCGCCCATTTCGACCGTAGCACCAAGATGTTTCGAATCGCCCGCCTTATGAATGGCGGAGACCGCGTTGCGAGTATAGTTCCATTGGCCACAATCCGTGCAAGCGTACAGCTGCTTCCTAAATTCGGACCCGTTGCAGCAGCAGATTGGCGGTCAAGCAGTGTGCTTGATGTATCTCCTTATTTCTACGTAAATCCTTTTTCAGACCGTTTCGTATATGCAACTGTATTCTAATTTAATATATATGGTACACTATTTAGTCTTCAATGTGGTCGAAGGGCTCGTCCTGGACGAGGGTGCGTCCCTCGATGGTGAGCCGCGCGGCCTGTGACTCAACATGGAGTCAAAGTCACGTCACACGCGCTCCTCATCACCCACCTCCAACACAAAGCACATAGCGCCGCCGCTTCCTCTGCTGCACACATCCGTGGGCGAGTGCTGGAGTCAGTTTCACACCCGGAACTTCTCCAGCACTTCAGGCTCATGCGATGCAGAGGAGCTAAAGTGCAAGTTGCAACCCAGGCCCAAGTTCAACCCAGCTCAACAACCCGGGAGCCTCCGACCCCAAGTTTCAGTCAACACGGCGGCGAAAGGCCGAGCAGATCGCATTCAAAGCCTCCAGTATGCTGCACATGGGAGGACGTGCGGGTACGTGCTCTCCTTGGGGTGGGCCGTGCCAATTACTTATTCCGAGCTCACCCCATCGTGATAAGGGCGGGTTGGATCTTTGGTAAGCCTGGCCGCAATTGATATCCGCTGTGACTGACGATTGGTTCGGCCATGTCCTGCTGCACAAGCTCCGCCACTGTTGGGGGGAAAATTTGCAGGTTCCACTCGAACTACATCCTGCCCTGCAACCTATCTGCGAAGCCCTCAAGGTACAGCTAGCCTCTCGCCATCGGGAATCCTGCTCTCATCTTTTTTTTGCCCATTTTCCAGTCTACCGATGGCCCTCAGACACACATTCCGTGCTTTAGATGCGACGCCATCGCCCTTTAGCTCGCCTGCGAAGAGGAAAGCGGCCGACTCCGATTTAGACGACCCAGACGCGGGATCCTCGCTGGGCTTTGTGCTTTTTCCACGTCGAGCAAAGCTGCCACGACCCCAGCCAAAGCCCAGGGCGGGCCGCCCACAGCCTGAGACGCCGCTGACACCGACGCCGACTCGTGCTAGCTCAAAGGCCGGCGAACTTGTAGGAGGAAAGCCATGGCCCCCGGCGCGCAGCCGTAAATCGCGCCAGGCTGCATTGGCTGCTGCATTGGCGGCCGCGGGTTCTCCTTCTGCTGGAGAGAATAGCGCAGTCACCGCCGCGGCCCCTGCATCCACCGCCACCATCGAAGCCAGTGCTGCAGGAGCCGTGCCTACAGGACAAGGGGCTGCGCCCGCCATTGCCCAGGCCTCACAGCCTCAGGCGGCGGGGCATGCAGTCGTTACGCCAGCCTCGGCCCCTCCTGTGCCCGCATCCACCGCGGCAGCAGCTGCACCCACCGTCGCCCAGCCACCTCCCACTGCAGAGGCCGCCTGCATCACAGCGACGGCGAACCCCCCCGCCGCCGCAGGCCCTAATGCGACGGCCACTTCTGCACCCAACCCCACGGCTGCCGTTGTCGCCACGGCTCTCCACAACGCCACCGCCAACCCTGCCTGCATCACAGCGACGGAGAACCCCACTGTTGCGATGGCCACAACCATTGCCCCGCCCATGCCCATCAACCACAACGCGCCTGGATCGCCCATCACCACCGCCGCAGGCCCTAATGCGACGGCCGCTCCTGCACTCAACCCCACAGCTGCCGTTGTCGCCGCCGCTCTCCACAACGCCGCCGCCAACCCTACGGAAGCTGAAACCCCAAGATTCATGGCCGACGTATCCACCGACCTGATTGGCCAAGGCGAAGCTATCTTGAAGGAGCTTCTGAACGTTCACAAGCGCGATCGCGGAGCATTCGAGAGGCTGCAGAGGGCGTTGAGGATGAGCCAGGAGGCCAACTCAAAGGGTGAGCTTGCGTTGAAAAAAGTCGAGGCAGAGTTGGAGGAGACGAAGGCCAAGCTCAACGGCCTTCGTCAAGTTCTATTCAAAGCAACGGAGCTGTTGTAAAAGGTTTACGAGGGTAGCCAGAGAATGTAGAATAAGTTCAAATAAGACTGGACATTTTTGAACCAATCCTTACTGCGACTGATGATAATGGAGCAAGGTGACTCAAGGCTGATCGCAACTAATGCAGGGCTGATTGAACACAGATTTCAACTTATGGAGAGTATTACACGAGAATAAGGTAGGTCTTCACTAATTATACTGATATAAAGCTTATTCTGTCTGATTGCTAATTTAGATTTTTCCCGATGGAATCAATAGCGCTCTGTATTGTGTGCAGAATATTAAGACCTACCAGCGTCAAATTCTGTCAGTGGGTCCTTCCAAGATAAACGAAAAGTATACCGGAGACATGACGACCTTATGTAGTCACTCAGATTCATCAATGACATCGTAGGAATTTACGCATTCAAGAAAGGGTCCATTATACCTCGATGAACTGAGTTAGAACTTGGATAGTACTACACGCAAAATACAAGGATCGGTCCGTTAGATAATGTACACTTTATGGCCTGTAAGTCCATCTATATCCATACAAGTATTAGACAGAATCCCTAACAAGAATATCATATTGTCCCGGTCTATACGGGAAAAATAATAACGCCATGAGTACATAACGCAACACCAATGATTCGGTAAAATGGCACGGGGGGACGGCAACGTACCTATACAGCAGCACCAGCGCCTGTTTATTTACGTCCAAATTGTTTCGGAACTGAATGAAATCAACGTGCCCATCCTGCGCCATGAGGTATGCAAGATCAAGGTTTAGCTTCAACGCGTTTGACGGAGCGTCGATCTCAACATTATCTGTGGGAAATGTTGGACAAGAGCATTCAATGAAAGGTGATGACAGTTTTATCTTTAGATTAAACACGCACCAGCTTCCTTGCCCATAGCTTGTACGACGTTTGACGTGAACGAGTCGACATCCATGAGTTCTTTCGTGTCAGGATGGACCAAAAAGCCGTCATAGTTGCTTCGATTGAGGCAGATTTGAGCTGACTGGTATACATGTTTAAAAGGCTCAGTTGCTAAAGGACATGCGAACGAGGGAACATTTTACGCACGGTGAGTAGTCTTAAATAGAGCACGACGGAATTAGAATCTAGATTACCCATATCAGTAGATTAGTCTCGTAAAGTTGGCAACGCGACGCACATTCAGCGTTCTGGAAGGTCTCGAGCAAGACTTCTGCTGTCATCCCTTTCGAAACTTTCTCCACGAGTTCCTTGAATACGTCATAGTAGTCTTCATAATATACTAGTTTCTCGATCCCCGCGTTGTCCAAGATACTAGGCGTGGTGTCCAGAAGGGAGAGAGCGATTGCTACTGCCGTATCGCGTCCAGAATGCGGGAGAGAGAGGAGATTATCGATGTACGCGAAGCCGATGGCCGTAGATTATAGTTATGTCCTCCTGGGCACATTTGGTAAGCAAGGGAGTCAGGAAGTACTTACCGGCAGAAGGTCATCACAGCGATAAATTTAAAGCAATCCCCTTCCCCTAAGTCACGTGTTAACATTTCTATGTCAAAACTTCTCAAGTAAAGAAATATTCTTTCATTCTCAATATGAAATAGTTATCTTGACATTTTTACTCCATGTCAAGGGCACCATAGTACCAGAAATGTTTGACTATACAGCCAACACAATCGTAAATACATTGAATTATCCATTTCAATAAACCTACGCGTAACCCATGGACGCTCTCCCACAGTCTGCAGCGGCCATGCAGAGCTTGCAGCTGGGTTGCGATTTCTAGATCGCCATATAGCCTTAAGGCTTGAAGCGCAGCAAATGATCCCCCAAAAAAGGGATCTGAAGACGATGAAGCTATGGCGGGATGCGGCTTTTGGCGAAGGACGGAATGCATTTTTCGGTCGCCTTTGGCGGTCACAACGGGAACGCCGGCCTACCGAGAAATTATTCTGAATGGCTGAGGGTTGGTCGTACAAGTGGTGCAAGAATTTACGACGTTTGGCGTACATTGATGGTGTGAGCCTTGATCGATTGATCTTGAATGTGTGAATGTTTCTTCGATCTTGCATAACAAAATTCTCATTTCTTTTTCGTGGATGTACATCCTTCAATGACGATACACATAACACCATTGAGCTGCGACATATCTAAGCATGCCCAGAAGAGCTGATTAAGAAAAGAAAACAAGCAGGCAGGTGTGCAGAATCGTGGACGGTGTGTCGACGAGTGGTAAAACCACCGTAGCCTTCCTCCAAGTCAACGCACAGTCGCTCCATCCTGGCACCCAAAGAAAAATGGACCACGAGAAGTATGCTATGCTCTCCCGCGCTGACAGGGCACCCCAGGCGGTTATCCCTTTACGCAAGCACGACGCGCGTTCAAGTTTTCACAACATGCACTCGGTCCTGCCGCGGCAGCGCCCGCACAAGCGCTCCGTCTTCGCGCAGACACGCTAGCAGCCGCAGGGCGCCTGGGTACCGGCGCACGCGGGGTCGCAGGCGCGCACGCGGAGCTGTGTGGATTCATGATACAACGTAGAGACGGACGGACGGCGGGCGGACGCGCAGTGCGCACCGCACGGTACGAGAGGGGCGGATGGGGGACAACGTTTCGTGGACAACGTTTTGTGGATAACGTTTTGTGGATAACGTTTTGTGGATAACGTTTTGTGGATAACTGGGGGTGAATAGTAGTAGTAGTATGTAGTAGTAGCAGTTTTAAGTAGGAGCAGCAGGGTTTGAGTAGGAATAGCAGATTTTAACGAGAGAGGACGACGATAGCGAGCGGGATGCATGGCGGATGGACTGAACGAGAGAGGGTGATGCTTGGAGATCAGGGGACGATGTAAGTATTCCGGCGGAACGTGCGTTAGATAGGGAAAGGAGGATGAGGGTGGGATGTTCCTTGATTGATAACAGGCTTTGGTTTGTGGATAACATGTAGTAAGTACGTAGTAGTAGCAGGTTTGGACAACAGATAACGAGCGATAGCGAACGGATAGCAGATGGACTGAACGAGAGATGATGGATGATGTTTCTAGATCAGGAGACGACGGTTGCAACAGAAGGATGTATGGGACACCGAGGAGGGCGAGGATGGGGATAACGAGACGTGATGTTCCTTGATTGGATGCAGCGAGATGGATAACAAGGATGGAGACATGAGAGAGACAAATCGAAAGCAGATGAGACGAGATGATGCGAGCACAGAACACGACGACACCCACACCCCACACCCCCACACGCGAGCCCAACTTACGCGAACCCGCGGATCCACCCGCGCGACGGCGACCGCCGCCCCGCGCCCGCGCCGGCGGCGGGGATCTCCACCGGGCTCGCGCGCGGCGTCTCCTCCTCCTCATACCCGTCCGTGTCATCGTCCGCGTCCGCGCACCACTCGCCGGCGGCGGCGCTGGTGCCGTTAACGCCCCCGCCCAGTTGGTGTGCCTGTGTATGTGCGTCGGTTAGGAGCCCGCGCCTGGGGTAGTGGTTTTGGCGCACAGTATCAGAGTTCAGACGGACGGTCTCGGATTTCAGGCGCACGGTGTCGGATGACGAGGCGGATGAGGAGGCGGATGAGGAGGCGGAACGCGCGCGCAGGAACACAGGCGCGCGCGCAGCCTCTGAAAAAGGACCCAGGGCGGTGGGAGAGGGCGTCTGCGCGAGCAGCGCGGCGATGCGCGCGTGCGCGTGCGCGTGCACCGTGGAAACTGCGGGCGGTGAGGTGGAGGCGTGGGACGAGGAGGAGGGGAAGACGGAGAAGGACGCCGCGCGCACGAGGGGGCGCGGGGTCGTGCGGGGGGCTAGCGCCCGTGGGGCGTTGGGGGGCGAGGGTGCAGAGGAGGACGCGGGTGGTGGGGCATCGAGGAGCGGGGAGGCGATGTGGCTGTCGTCGTCGTTTGCGTTGGAAGAGGAGGTGGTGTGGGGCGGGGACGGCGCGTGCCGCGTCGGGCGCGGCGCGCCGCGTTGATTTGGGGCGGTGCGCCGTGGGAGGTGGGGGGCGGTGAGGACGGAGAGGGCGGATGCGGACGTGGACGTGGATGTGGATGGCGTTTTAAATGGGGTGCGTGCGGTGGGAGATCGGGTGAATGATAGAGATGAGTGGGATGGGTACGCGGATGTGGAGGAGGAGGCGTGGTACACCGGCGAACGCGGCGGGGCGGCTGGGAACGATGACGAGGAGGATGGCGCGGCGGGGGATTCGAGCAGCGTAGCGGCGGTCGGTCGCCGCGCCGCAGCCGAAGGGTAGGTTGTCAGCCCGGGCGGCGGGGGACGCTGCCCGCCGCCATCGCTATCCCCACCCGGCGCCATCTCCTCCATATCCTCCATCCACGACTCGCGCTGCGCCCATCCCCCGTCGTCCGCGTCCCCATCGCGCGCGAACAGCCCCTTGACCGGCGAGCGCGTGCGCGAGCCGTCCCGATGCCCCGCCGGCGGGCGTGCGTGGGCGTCCCGCGGCGGATCCAAAGCGGGGAGGCTGGTGGTGCCGCGGATGAGCGGGGAGGGGAAGCGCGGGCGGGTGCGCGGGGGCGGGTGCGGGGCGCGGATGGTGTCGTCCGGGGCGAAGGCGGCGAGGTCCGCGTTGGTGAGCACGGCAAAGGCGTTGGCGGTGGCCGGGGTGTATATGCTGGCATCGAGGTCGTGGGCGCGGTGGTGGTGGTGGGGCGGGGCGGGAGGCTGTGGGGTGGAGAGGGTCAGGCGCGCCGGGGCGCGGTGGCACGGGACGGGGAAGGGGTACGGACCTGGCGGCGGCGGAGGGCGGTCTGCGTCCAGCGCAGGCCGTCGAGGTCGGCGAACTCTGCCTTGACGGCGGCGAAGGGGCGGAGGAGCGTCTGGCGCTGGTCCTAGGGGGGAGTGGCGTAAGCGCTGGGCGGGGTGTGGGTGGGGTGGGGGGGTACGTACCTCGGTGAGGGTGAGTGCGTCGGCCTCTTCCGCTGCGAGCTCGCGCTCTGTCTCGAGGAGGCGGAGCCTGCGCTGCTCTGCGCGCGAAGCATTGAAGAGTTGGTCTGCAGACATCGGGTCTGACAACAGCAGAAAAATAGGAGCAACATTCGTCTCCCTCGGTAACTGTCACTCTTCGGCTACCCGTGACGTGACACATCGTGGCACTGTTCGGCGCAGGTTCGGCGTGTTGGCAGTCCCGGTCTGGCTCAGGGCTGCCTCCGACCGCGACTACCAGCCCCCTCACTCTATTCCACCCCGTCAGTCCCTCCGATCTAACAGTACCCATTCCTTCCCCTCTCGTGGCTGGACATCGCAGCAGTCCTTAGCTCCTCCCGCACTGCGACACACTTATGCGCCTTCCCTTTCCAGCCCTACATCAAATAAAACGCTTCACCACCACTCCACGGCGCCGCGCCCTTCGAAAACCATGTTCCTGCATTGCTACCGCCTGAACATGATCAGCGTCAACACTGCGGGCCCGTAAATCCGTCATATCCCGCCCCGAACACGAGTATCCAGTCAACTTGCGCCTCGCCTGGGCTTCTGCACTCGACGACGAAGGGCCCTGGGTGTTGCCGGAATCCGTGACGTGCTCACCGTGTAGGCGCCGCCGCTGCGTGCCCATGCCCCTGTGCGTACGGCGCGCCGCGAGTCCGCCCAATACTTGCGCATGGGTAGCGGCCCCGGCCAGCGCACCCACCATCGCCGGCGAAGCCCATGCGCCCCGCGTCTGCCGCGCACAAAGACGCCCCCGGATGTGCCGGCGCCGGCAACGTATGAGCGGTGGGGGCGCCCTGCGACGACGCACGCACGCCGCGCCATGGTGCCCCGGGTGCCACGGTGCCCGCACCCCCTAGCCCCAGCGCGCTGCGCGCGCCCTCGGCGACGCCGACACCCGCGCCGCCACCGCGGTTCTCCAGGTATACTGACGGAGGACGGGAGGGTAGCCAGTGCACAGGGCGGCAGCGAACAAACCAACAAGCAAGCCACGCGCGTCGAACGGCCCCCCCCCCCCCACACCTCGCTCGCAGATACCCACTCCTCAGCCTCAGCCTCATCCGCAGCCGTGTGCGAGTGTGTTCCCCTGCACCCTCAAGACGGTCCCCGCGATCGTCCTGCGCGCCGGCCGCAGCGCGATGCCCTCGCGCCGGCCGCAGCGCGATGCCCTCGCGCCGGTTGGGATCGACCGTCCGGCGCGGCACCGCCTAGCCAGCAGCCCGCCACCACCACGCCCACCCCCGCGCCCACCACGAACGACCATCACGCCCACCCACGCCCACCCACGCCCACCCACGCCCACCCCCGCGCCCACCACGAACGACCATCACGCCCGCCCCACCCCCATCCCCACCCCATCTGACAAAGTGCCGCTCCCCATCCCATCTGGGAAAGTGCCGATCCCCATCCCCGTCTGGGAAAGTGCCGATCCGGCGCCGACGCGCCCGTGAGCATGAGCATGAACCCCCGTAATGTACCGCGCGGGCGGGCGTTGGGTGGGTGGGTGGGTGCTGGGCGGAGGGCGGAGGGCGGAGGGCGGAGGGTGCTGGGCGGAGGGCGGAGGGTGCTGGGTGCTGGGTGCTGGGTGCTGCGTGCTGCGTGCTGCGTGCTGCGTGCTGCGTGCTGCGTGCTGCGTGCTGCGTGCTGCGTGCTGGGTGCGTAGGGGCGGTGCGCGCCTGGATGTGGCCGTGGGCGGGTCCGCTCGCTGACGTGGAACGCGCTGGGACGCACGCAGCGGCGGGCGGCGGGCGGGGGGGGGCGCGACGCTGGACGGACGCACGTTGGAAGTACGTACGCGGGAAAGGCACGCGCAGCGCGGCGGCGCGGGGTGGCGTGCATGGGCGGTGGCGATAGCGTTCGGGGCGCTCGGGACGCGCACTCGGACGCGTACGCGGGAGGGAGTGCGCGCCCGAGGCGTGCTTGGGCGCGCACCCGGTGCTGAACTGTGGGTGCACGACGTGCGCGCGCAGGATGTGATTCGCGCACTTGGCGATGCAGAACACGGAACCGCGGGGTGCAGGTGCATGGCTAATACCACCAACGTGCCGTCTGGGACACCTGCGAAAGTGCGGGGCAGAAGTGTGAACTTGCAGGAGCCCCTTGTAGAAGATCTCTTTTCATGGTGTCTCTGCGTGAATATGGCTCACCAATCGACTGCTGTCACGCCGGAAATCTGGTATCAGGGATGGGCAAGAGAGACGATGCGCAATGGCCCAATACTGATATCAATGGTGCTTAAGTACGGAAGGTTTGGCCAAGGTGGAAGTGGAATTTAGAACCTGCGACGACATGTACTTATTCTGAAAGTACAATTTCTCGGCGTCCGCAGAGTCTGAGATCTGGAAATTTTCGTTCCATAGCTTGTTGTGACCGTAAGCAACATGCAGGGTTCCAGGACCACATTTATGGCTTCATTGTTCCACAACCTACAAGCTATTTCGGGTCGCATTTGGCTTACATCTAACTCGAGTTGAATTCTAGTGCTTTGCGTTTGTCGTCTACTAATACTATCCAATGATTTTGGTTTGGTATCACGTGTAAAGCGAACATTCAGGAATTATTCGAATCAGTCGTAAACAGTTAAAACACGCTTCATCAAGCTCCATCGACATCCTTGAACTCGCCCTCCACCCATGGCCCTCCCACATTCCCTTGCCCCCAGGCTTCCCTACGACATCGTCATATCTGTCATCGAAATTCTTCTCGCTGAAAGCAGCGACGCTCCCGAATGCATCGATGTGCTGAGAGCGTTTTCTCTCGTATCTCAGAGCTTCGTCGCGTTCTGTCAGAAAAGACTTTTCAGGAGGTTCAACATGGGAAAAGCTGACGATAAGAAGTCCTTTTCCATCCTACAACAGAGTCCGCATCTGATCCCCTACGTAGAAGAGGTGTGGATATATTTAAATGGGCGAGCTGGTGTGGTTAATGTCACAGTGACGGAGATGGAACTGCTTAGGGTCCTCACATCCCTATGCCACCTGTCTGTTATTGGGTACGCGCCCTGGGAAGATCTCTCCCTCAGTGTGCGCCGAACCATAACTAGCCTGCTTTTACCCCTACGAATCACATCTCTCGCCATTGTAAATGTGGATGCTTTGCCAGATGGTCTGCTTACGACGTGGTACCACCTCAAATCCTTGAGCGTATGGAATGAAAACCCAAATTCCAGATCATGTCTCAGTACTAATTCAGACGATTCAGACGATGATGAAGCCCCGTACACACACTTTGGCGATGTTTCGGCCTTCTTTGCACCACGAGCGACACCGGAAGATTCTTTCGCGATCCGGCTGGAAACTCTGACCTTGATGGATTCTGACAACGTCTTGCTATATATGCTGGTTGTCCCAGACATGATCGACCACAAATCGCCATTTACTGCTCCCTCTAATGGTTCACCCGAACCTGATCGAGCACAAGGGTTGGCGATTTCGGAGACTTATCGCATATTTAGGGCCGACTACCGATTACGGCGTACATCTCACTTCGAGTTCAGCCATCTCTCTCGCTTCACTATCGATATCATCGAACGCAATCTCCTCCCAGTGTTCTCCGTCATCCATCATGCTCGTAATACACTGAAGACTTTGGATATCCGACAAAGATATCTTCACAAGGTTCAGAAAGACCCGTTTGGCTTCGATTCCAGTACGTTTCTCTTCACTTCATCCAAACTATCGTTCATCATTCTCTCCTGGGTACCACAGGCCTCCTCGCTAATTCGTCGGATCCGCTACCTGATGAAGTATCGCTCAAATCTCTGATTCATCTCCAACATCTCTCTATCACGCTTTTCATCCTCGAGCCCTATATCCCCCTTCATCTGAACGCACTCTCCGCTTGGTGTGCCCTCCTTCGCAGAGCCCCGCGTGGTATACGTACTCTGGAGATCATTCTCGATGCCTTCTATATCAAATCGGTCCTCGATCTGCTTCCGTGGTTCCCTGAGCTGGATGACGACGACGAGGCTGCGAATACACCCTTCAGCACCCTCGACGAGATCGTCTCCAACGCGGATGCCTTCCCCTGCCTCGAATATCTCTGCGTGACGGTGCGGCTTCCGGACGACGATCGCCTCGGTTCGGACACGGACATGACCGTCGACGTCGTTGAAGAAAAAGACTTTTCCATCCTCCAAGCGTGGCTGGACAAGCATCAGACAGCGCAGGCCACCACAGAGAGCACGGCGGACACCGGACCGCGGGCCCCTTCGCACGCGGGCTCTAGCGTGGCGGTCGAGGCAGTTGCGGATGGCTACGATCTCAACATGTACGGCACCGATAGCGCGGCCTCCGTCCCACGCGCTAGCGTGGCGGACGACGCAGTCGCGGACGACGACGATCTGGCCGAGGACGGCACCAATAGGGCTGCTTCCGAGCCCAGCGACAGCGACAGTACCAATTCGTGGTGCCACGATTCGGAGCCTTCTTTTGGCTACGCGTCCAGTGCGCACCCCCTGCCGTATGAGCGGGTTGCGAAATCGGTTTTCAAGATGATGCGCCTCACCGCGAAGAGGTTCTTGGGTATTGATGACACTGCATTCATTGTGACCGTGGGTTTCGGGGCCCATCCTGAAGATGTGCGGGGGTGGGGATACGGCGAGCGGCGAAGACCAGGATTGACGAATGAATATTTTGCGCATAGATAGGCGAATAGACACCCTCCGACGTAGCGCTGTACAAATGGTAATCGAAGTGTCGCTTTGTCAATCGCTACTGACACGCGCCATAGAATGTCAACATGAGATCTTAAAGCATTAAATCATGATTTGAAATGAGATAAAATGCGGGAAGCACAAGGGGGCACTAGCCGTAAATTCCAACTGTCTATCCACGATTTTTCAGAAGCGGAAACACAGCTAAAGGATTATTACATGCAATGCATCTGTATCAGTCGCGCAAGCCATCTCATATTCAATTGGTGCCGTTGTGATCCGAATGGTTCTCGCCATGGTTCTGCATTCCCGAAAAGCTGCACACTCAAATACCTACTCCATGTTGCCCATCTCGTTGTGATCGCACACTAATATCTAAAGGAGGGCCAGCCCATTCGAAATTCAAAGGTGCCTAAATCGTTCCGACGGCTGCGATTTGGGACACATTGGGTGCATGTCAAGGTAGTTATTTAATGCATTAAGGTCCGGGTAGAGCTTGGCTGCCGCAGTCGCGGTGGATATCGTCGTCTTCTTCAATTTCCAGGCCCTGGAAGTAAATTCAATCTCATGAACAGTGCATGAACAGTCGCACCATCTCAGATGATCTCAGATTTCAGTACGCCGGTCGGGCGGCTTCAGCCCAGCATTCAGCAAAATTCAAGCCGGGAATTGACTAGCTATGTGAGTTCTTCATTCATACAAATTCTCAGAACCAACCGACCATTCCTTTAAAATTCCATTTTTGGCAATTTTGTGTGTTTCTCCTTTTTTCAGCCACCAACTTGAGTAAAGACAATAAAATTTAATAGGAAATAAGATACACTATGGATACATTATCCCTCCGAATTTCAGAGCTCACAGAGCTTTGAGTCATGATCAATGCTGCAAATATGGGTGTTCTGTTATTTTTGGTAAATGTGAGTACAGTTCAATGCGGAATACACAGCGCACCCCAGTCGAACGTTGACCGCGCGTCGTTGCCTGCAACGAATGCAGTCCCGAGAACCTATCGACGTTCCACGACATCGTCGCGGACCCCGCCTTCTGGGAGCGGCTATACGCGTTCTTGCGGTAAGCACGCTGTCCTGCCCTTGGGCTGCGTTGGTGCTGATATACGTTCTGCGTGTGTGTAGACAAGAGTTCAAGACCGAGACGGATATTAATCTGGCCTTCGAGGACTTTTTGTGCGCGACGAAAGGATCGCTGACGCCTAGCGAAATCGCGAAGATCCGCGACACGGTGGGTGTTGTTGGCATGGGTGGAACATAGGACAGGTGTTGGGGATTGATAGATCGCGTACTGTGACGTTCTTATATGATATGGAAAATCTGTTGCGCTAATTTCATTTGGGTTCGAATTATTCTTGCTTACACCAAGTACCAAGACAAGTGTCATACAGTCCAGGAAATAAGATCACGGCAAATGGGCAGCTATAAGTATAGATAAAGACATTCCCACTACTTAGGAGCCGAAATCGAGAATTTGAAATGCAAAGCTGAAAGTAATGGCTGTGCTTGACGAAAGAAAGGGAAATCGTGTTTGGGGTCTATTTTGAAGTGGACTATCGAAACCCGCACCCCCTAGTCTCGAACCAAACTCTCTTAACTGTCCCAATCAAGACTGGACGTTGCGAGAGTCTGGGACACTCCCAACTGAAGAGACTGGATAACGATGGCAGTGCATTCGTTGTGGCCGCGGTTGACGGGGCACATTCTGAAAAAGTGCGAGGGTGGGGATACGGCGAGCGTCGAAGAGATGAATTTTTTCGGCATAGATAGGCGAATAGACACCCTACGACATTGCACTTAAGTAGCGCTGTACAAATGATAATCGAAGTGCACCTGACACCGTCCCCCTAATATGATGATGCAGTAGAGCATGCTTCCATCCAGATCTGCGAGGGCGGCTATGAGGGGAGCAGGAATTCGTAGGTCTGGAGATATTCGGGTTGGGATCTGGCCATATGGAGGACCTCGAGAACTTGGGCTATCGCGCGCTGGGCCGGTGGGTCGGGGCCCGCGGCGTTGGCAGCATCTTCTGACCTGCACAGGATCCAGCGCAAGCGCAGGAGGCGGCACCACAATGGGGTCGGGGTCACCATCCCCAAAACCGGCAGCAGCAGCGGAAGGCGCATTCGCCGAATTCGCATCCACCGCTCGACCCTCCCTCCACCAACCACCCCAGAACCAGCTCGCCCGTGTCCGCGCCCAGCGCCGGCACGTTCGCGCGCACCACATGCGCAAGATATACGCGGTCAATCTCAGGGAGGACCTCGAGGACTTGGGTGATCGCGATGTTAACGAGAGCTTCGGGGTCGGTGGCGTCGGCTGCAGCGTCCGCAACGGGTTCAGGGGCAGGGTCTGGTTGGTCTGGTTGTCGTTGAGGAGCGGCGGCGTCAGGGATAGCGACCGCGACGTGCGCCAGCTCGATGTCGGGAAGGCCGTCACTGTATGTTGCGCGCGCCGTGGCGGTACTTTGCTTTTGGATATTTCCCGCCTTGTCACGTGACCAAACGCGTCCTCCCAAATGTTTGCTAAATCCTGATTCCTCATTGATCGACTCCCGTCTTCCTTTCCCCCACTTGGGCCACCACCTTTCCCCCTTCCCCCCTGTACATAATATCTCTCAGCTGTTATGATGCTACATCGATACTGGAGGTAAGAAACTAGCAAGATGCATAAAGATATAGATCTAACATCCTGACTCCTGAGATATAGCTTGGATATAGCGCGGCTTGAGCGCGACAACAAGATCGATGTCATACCCATTAGACTCTACAAGGTGATTGGCTGTGTTGAATCTAGTCTTTGTCTCTTTATTACTTGCTTATAGCTGGGATTCTATCTTTTGTTCCGTCTGGACAAGCTGTCAGTTCTCAGCGGTAAGTCTTATCCAAATATATGCGCATATACGTGCATATATTTGCAACTTCCCTTACACTATGCCCAAATTACAACTGAAAAGTACTAAATCTATTTTCCTAGATGTGTAGAGCTATGAGTCACCTCTAGATTTGAACCGTCAGACTTCGTATAGTGTGCTCTGACATTCCCCTTCCCTCCCATCGCAAGGTATGTAAGGATGCTCTCTACACCTGATTCATCGATGACTACTATATCCCTGTAGGTTTACAGATCGGCGGCTAGAACCTCCTTCCTCACGTTGGATTCCAGCTGAACGATGCCTTGTAATGAATAGGTAAATTCTAATGCACTCTATCGTGAAACTATATTGCAAACACCGGAATTCTTCTGGACATTCCCAGCAGGGGCTCTCTTCCAACGCTGTTACGACATGTGTGACCATTGTATGGAATTCTGGTCGTACTTATGAGATTCCTTGACCTAGTGAGAGGTCGCTTTTGGGGCGTTGGCCAGCGCCGAATACACAGCGCACCCCAGGCGACCGCTCATCGTTGCCTTCAGCGAGTACAGACCCTTGTTCGCTTGTTCGCTCGTTCGAAGCTTATTTCGCAGCGTCTCGAAAGCGCTCTTTCAAGTCAACGCTCTTTGAAATTGTAGTGAATCCCACCCTGTGACACGGGGGGCGTGCGGGGAAGCGTGACGTGACGGATCGTGGCAAGGTTTTTGCAGGCGCGTGCTAGACTCGCTACCAGTTCCTTCTGAGGTGTTCTACGTGATGCGAAATGACAAAGTGTTTGGTTATATGTTGTTCATGTTTTGTTGCTCAAACATCAGGCGGACTGTGAAAATAGCGAACACCTCAGAAGGACTGGGCGGAACGGACCCGGTTTTGTCGAGGTCCGGATTTGTGACACAGGACTTAGTAAAAATTCGTGGTTTGCACTGAGCGGCTGCGGCCACACTTCAAAAAATTCGCTCTTGGGCCACCTATTTAGATCGAATGCACTCGATAAAAGAATGCGATTGGCATAGACATCAAAAACAAAAATTTTTGACTAAAATATCGGACTTGGTACAGAATTAGGTACTAGGAGGGGCTGGAGGAGGTCCAGGAGGGAATCTAGGATATTGATAAGGAATGTTATATCTATCTGGTACTTGTTGAGAGGATGAAGATGATATATTAGCTGGATAATAATGAGAATAGGGAAATGGAATAGCTGAATATGGAGTTTGAGGAGTTTGATAATACTGCATAGGAGGAGTTGCCAGGGAAGCATATGGATTATGAGCCAATGGACTCGAGTAAGCTGGCGCCATATGTCGGGGGTATCCATACATTTGCGGTGCGATTGGCCGAAATGGAGTGGATGGCGTCGATGGTGGCAGCGACGTTGAAGGCCCGGGCCGCGGATAGATGACAGGTGTGGGAGGCGTTCCCGCGCTGTCTGCAGGACGTTGTCGTTTCGTTTGCTCTCTTCGTTCACTCCCACCTCCAATGCCACCCAGCGCCACCTCAGCCGTCCGTTTCGACGCCCGTTCCCTTTCTCTGGTCCCTTCATCCGCCTCGCCGACGACCGTCTCAACCACTCGTTTTGGCGCCCGTGCGGCCCGAGGTTTCGACGATTTGGCTTGCTTCGGCGCAACGTCCAGACTTCGAAATAGGGCCAACAGCTCGTCGCCGTACCGGTCGAACCATGCCCAGTAACCGCCCAGCGCGCTTTCCAGGTCGATAAGCCGGTCTATTTTTCCGAAAGACGAGAGGGAGTCTATGGATGCATCAGATAGAATGGCTGATGGGGCGAGCAGTGAGTCTCCGAAATCGCGCTGCCAGATCTCCTTGCGAAATTTGAAGATTGACTTCCTCAGATCCTTGTCAACCATACCAGGAGCAGCATTCCTCTTGCGAGAATTTCGCGATGGGGGAGCAGGCCTAGTCTGATCTAAAAGCGAAGGTTCGCAGATATCACAGCAGGCAACGGTTGGTGCTATATTATACTAGGTAAGTAAGAAAATACTCAAACTTGGGAAATCACGGACCTGGTTGACCATTCCCGTAGATCGCCATCAACACCCGTCGCCTGCACGTAGTCGTCTGCACCAGGGAATGCAAGCCCTCATCCATTGAAAATCGGTCGAGCGGAACATCAATTTGGGCTGGAAAGCTGTCCGTGGCACCGCCGAATGCGCCTCGCAATACACCATGGTTGACGCCATAGTTCTTGTCTTTTGATTTCATATAGGTTGTAGATTCACGTACGTGTCCTTTCTTCTTTCTTGTTGCTCCGTTGTTCTGATCCAATCCATCAATCAGCTCAAGGTCGTACGCCGACTTCTCAACCAGGAGTACGGCCAGGCCAGTTCGCCCAGTTCCCCGCGCAGCTCTTCCAGCTCTCTGAACGAATGATGAAACTGTCGACGGAAGTTTCCACTGAACAACAACATCGATATCAGGTATGTTGCATCCCTAGCAAGATATATCAGCTCTCTAAAAACGATATCATTCAAGGATGACACACCATTCCTGCTGCATCTGTGCAGATCAGAATCCGAACGATCCCAGCTTTGAAGAGCTCCATCACCTCACGACGATATTTTGACGAAAAGGCCGAACTGTATGTGCGAATTGCTCCAGAGTCACGTAAACTGACAGGACTGATCTCGTAAAGATGTTCCATCATGTCGCTGCCAACGGTGATGTTGTCTGAATATACAAAGGTCTTCTTCACATTGCTCGCAGTCTGGGCATCACTCGGGATTAGGAAATCTAGATCAGTGTAACTGCTGATGTTATTCTGGATGGCGCGCACCACGATCGACACGTTTGGCCTGTCATTGCCGAGGTTCAGGTAAGTGTATTTCTGCTCGTCGAAATGTAACTTTTTCAACACATCACGCCGTACCCTGTCAGGTAATGTCGCTGACATGGCTACCATCGACGTGTCCTTCGGGAGCAAGGCTCGCAAAATACCCAGGGTGCCATATTTTTTACGAAATCCAGAGCCCCAATGCGAGACAACATGTGCTTCATCGACAACGACTGATAGTACACGCGTGCGCATCTCGGAATTGCGTAGAACATGTTTGATGAAGCGCTTCGAAAGCATCATTTCCGGTGAGATAATCACAATTTGCCATTTGCCCTTGCATATGTCCTATCGACTGATCAAAGGCAACCTCTAGGCTGAATGACGGGCAGCTTACCGCCATTATTTCTAGTGTGCAACCACCCTGTGCACTGTTTATGGCTTTCGCGGTAAGTTTATATTCTTCCCGGAAGGTCCTCTCCTAAATTCAGCTTTTTAGTGGACTGGATAGGCAGTGGAGCTCCTGGCACGTACCTGCTCTTCTTGAAGAGCAATCAATGGCGATACCATAAATGTTACCAATCCCGCCGCTTTTTCATGAGCATGAGGTCCAGCAGCAATGAATGTTTTCCCTGACCCAGTCCCCGCATGTATTAGAACATCTCTACGTCGAAGCTGGGCCTTGACGGCGTCAAGTTGGAACTCGCGTGGTGAGTGTTTCCACTTGAAACATTCTTTTATCTTCTGTCCGATGTTCTTCAAATCTTCGAAGCTGAATGCCTTCCAGTTCTCCCGTTTAGCTTTCTTATCGTTCACTTTCAACTTTGTCCGTGCAGTCTTGGAGGAAGAGTTCCGAGGGAGGGCAGGCATAGTGGTAGGAGGGCAAAAAGTATTTTTTGATCAACCGGCGAACCCCGATTGTGATCGAGGGAGTGTCTGACCGTCTCGAAAGCCAAGTAGATACACTTTCTGTACCCACCTTGTCCAACAGCGCTGATCTGACAACAATGGAAGACTTCTCCCTGACTGATGAAGATGAGATTCCATCTAATATTGAAGACGACAATGAATGGGAAGACGATTGCGAGCAGTCTGGCGACATTACACCTATACGCGGAAACTTAGAGTCATCTGTCCTCCCCCCTTCCAGTGGCCCTCGACGGAGTAGCCCCATTGTTGGAACCAAAGCGGAAAGAGCACTCAAACGAATCAAGAAAGGCCATGCGAAGCGCAGAGTTGTGATGCAGAAAAAACAGGCAACAGAGAGGCAAACAGAACAGGCACGTCGACAAGGAGTATTCAACGAGATTTTAGAAAGGCTTCACGAGAATGGCCTTCGTTTCTGGGACTTGATGGAGTATGTTTTCAATCCCGCACACGGCCAAGGGACAATCCGCTACAACGAGTTCTTTGCACGAAAAGGCAATGCCCCAAGAATGCTCGACTGGTGGATGTCTGCTCAGAATCGTGGTCAACGAGCCAAAGAGGAGATCAGCGAGTGGATAATGAGATATGCTACCCGCATAATATCTCGGGAAGCAGAGGCTGTTACCAGGTCAAAGGAGCTTCAAACACAAGGCCGTACGATCAACCTCGAAGTCATCAGGCGATTCAATCTTGACGAGATTCACGACCACCTTCAATTTGATCTAGCTCCATTTACGATGCAGTTGATTCAAGCATTTACGACTGCAAAACGTGTGCAAAAGCATACAGATCATCGAAAAGAAAGGACAAGGATGGTGCGTCTCTAAATGAGATAACTTGTCATTTAGCGTAGTCAATGTTCGAACCTTTGTAGGTCATCACATCAGCGGCATTGCTCTGTCTCGGAGAGTATAGTCACTCGAATAATTTAGCAAAACGGATGCTTGGGTTGTATTTATATGCCTCTGGAGCTCAACGTCAATGTATCACTGTTCTTTCGACTCTCGGCCTATCAGAAAGCTATACCAATTTAACCTCGAAAAATATCCGACGAAAGCGAAAGGTCAAGAAGAATGAAGATGATTTTTTTATGGATCCTACTTCATCTCCCTCCAGCTTACCACCGGATTCCACTGCAGCGACTGCACCACCATCGGAGTATGTGCAATATACAGGTACATTGCAGCAACTGTCGGATTCTATGCGGTCTCGCGCCCAGGAAGTCGCAGCTACAGGACTGTTTTCGGTGGTCTATGATAATGTTAACATAAATTTACAAAATGCAGAGCAAATTATTGGCCGACATGGTACTAGTAGCCTCTCAAAGTTTTGAATTGAGTGCCCATTGCTAATCTAGTCTTCAGATTCGCAAGAGAATGGAACAAGTGCAACCCTGATCCCACTTTTCGATGCCAATCTTGAAGACCTCGACCTAACAAAATTTCAGTCGGCATATCTGAACGCACCGCAGTTGAAGCTGCAAGACATTCTTCACACATCTGAGGAGCAAAAAGTGTTCAAAAACAACATTATCCATACTATTCTACGCACGATTGTGAAGCACGGCGGTCCAGGATTTGAGAAATTCGAGAAGGAGCTGGAAGAATGTCAGCCAGAAAGTCAAGAGAAGATCCCCATTCATACAACGGAACTTCACCCTTTGCCTACCTGGAATATAGACGAGTCTTCGATTGTTGGAAATGCGGAGGTTGACGAAGTAATTATGAAAGAGCTGGGACTTGACAAACTTCCAGTGACCAGTGACCGAGTGCGCTTCCTCGGCGGAGACCAACTTTCAATAGCAAGGCTTCGAGCACTCGAGTTTGTTCGCGCCGGACAGGAACAAGGATACGAAGGGTTCTTCTGGGGTGCATGGATTCCTGGCCTTTTCCATGCAAAAATAGCGGATGCGCATGGTACTTTACTGACTCATTTTGGGAAACCGGACTCTGGGGCGAAGAATCCTGGCTCATTAGCCTTTCACAACTCAAATATAGACCGCCTACCAATTGTCCTCACATCTCTGCCGACTTTCCGAACCTGTAGAGATCTTATATTTGTCTCACTCTATGCTCGTGTGCTGCATTGCTTGCTACTGGTCTCCGGTTTTTCCTCCTTGGGAGAATATGCATTGAAGGTGGACAAGTGGGAAACACTGGTTGGTCATGCAACTGCTATCTTTGAGAGATATGCAAATTCAGCTCTTGTCGACGACTTACGTTCTCAGCGAGCCGAATGGATTGACGAACTGGAAGAGGATGGCGACAGTTCAAGACCAACAGAAGGAGATGCCGTATTCGAGAATGCTTCTCTCTTCCTTCGAGATGCCCTAATATCTCGGGAATTTAACGATGCCATAAAAGCCGGTGATTCAGGACGTGTTATTCTTGTGCTCAAAATATGGGCGCTTAGCTTTCGTGGTAGCGGTCGAACAAAATATGCATATGAGATGTTGCATCTCATTCACAATCTTACAAATGTTTGGCCAAAGCCTATTCAGTGCGTTCATTTCTTTTAAAAAGAGCTCAGACTTATTTGAGAAACATATCAGGAATATTGTGATGAAGAACTGGTTGCTGAATCCATCAGGGCTTCCAAACCGGTTCATTGAGATGGATCTTGTGCAAGAGCATTTGAATCTCAAGATCAAGGTGAGATGTCATACGATATATAGTGGAACATGCTCATTGACAGATTTGTGCAGGTTTCTTATAAGGCGCACGGCTCGAATGCTTCATGGGAATGGCTCGAGACTATTTCACCTTGTGTGGTTGCACTTGGAGAGCTTCAAAAAACTTTGAATGATACACTTGGTGGCGACCAGGGTACCAAGCATGCCCCACCAGACCTCAAAGACGATATCGAAAGCCTCATGACAATTCTTCAGGAGCATAAAATATATCAAATTCAGAAAGGTAGGATACTAAAGGACGATGAGATTGTGAAAGATGTGATAGCAGTTGGGTTGCGGAATCTGACATCAGGCGAAAAGAATCCTCTTTCAGACTACAACGCTGCATTGGCTCGATTACAGGCACGAAGGAAGATGAACCCAGTATCACTCACCATGCTTCAAACACCAATTCCATCATCAGCCACTCCAATTCCTCCCACACCAACCTCCATGCCTACAGCTGATGAAACCTACGAGCCCGAGGGAGATGTGGTTGCGGAGCCAATGACTGAAGTTGAGCAGATTCTTTTGGATCTGGAGAACGGTGTGGTGGATGAAACGCTGCCGCGGCTGACCGAAGATGACGTTGCACTGGATATGGATGAGGTTGTGGTTGAAGATGATGATGCTGTTGATGAGGACGAGTCAGATATGGACGAGAGTGAGGATGATATAGGGTGGATTGACGAACTTTAGTGGGAGTGGCGAGAATACATATGAACTTCGCGCGATATTTCACTAAGTCCCTTGTCACAAAGCGTGACCTCGACAAAACCCGATCCGTTTGGCCCAGCCGTTTCTGAACGTAGCCTGCGGAGTTTGAAAGAAACGGCTGGTAGCGAGCCTAGGCGCGTGCATGCTCTGACCTGGACTCCTTCCTCCTCCCCACCATGCTCGAAGCCAAACTCCAAGAAGCCGGCACCCTCAAAAAGCTCCTCGATGGTAAGTCTTCCACCTCTTCCACTGGATCGCGCGTGCTGACGCGTCGCAGCGATCAAGGAGCTCGTCACCGACGCCAATTTCGAGTGCAACGAGGAGGGCATCGTCCTCCAGGCCATGGACAACTCCCACGTCGCGCTCGTCAGCGTCAAGTTCTCTGCGCCGGCGTTTAAGCGCTACCGCTGTGACCGCCCGATGCCGCTGGGCGTCAACCTGGCCGCGCTGACCAAGGTGTTGAAGTGTGCCAAGGACGACGATATTTGCACGCTCAAGGCCGCCGATGAGGCGGATGTGCTCAATCTCGTCTACGAGGCGAAGAGTACGTGTTTCTAAGTCTATTTACTTCCCTCCACCACGCCACTAACCCTTCCCACCCAGACTCCGACCGCATCGCCGAATACGACATGAAGCTCATGGACATCGACGCCGACACCCTCACCATCCCCGAGACCGAGTACGACGCCCGCGTCACCCTCCCCGCCGCCGAGTTCACCCGCATCGTCCGCGACCTCTCCCAGCTCGGCGAGTCTGTCCGCATCGAGGTCTCCAAGGAGGGTGTGCGCTTCGCCTCCGACGGCGAGGCCGCGAATGGCTCCGTGCTCCTCCGCCAGAGCGAATCGGCGGCCACGACGCGCCCCGCGGGCGGCGCGATCAAGCCGAAGGCGGAGGCGAACGAGGTCGTGGAGGTGGATGAGGACGGCGACGAGGAGGAAGAGGAGAACGAGGCGGACGAGGATGGTGTCCGGGTGAAGAAGGAGAAGAAGGCCAAGGCGGTCAAGAAGGAGAAGACGGACGACGACGTCGAGATGGAGGAGGACGCCGCCGAGGAAGAGGACGAGGCCGAGTTCAAGCCCAAGGAAGAGGAGGACGGCGAGGAGGAGAAGGACGAGGAGGAAGACGCGGAGGAGGACGAGGACGAGGACAGCAGCAGCAAGAAGCGCAAAAAGGTACGCCCTCCGTCTACACCGTGCTTTCTCTAACTGACCCCGTCCCAGAACGGCAGCTCGTCGAAGCCCGCGAAAAAGGCCAAGACCGCAAAGGCCTCGTCCTCCAAGGGCAAGGGCAAGGGCAAAGGCAAGAACGACGAGGACGAGGACGCGGAGGGCGTCGTCATCGAGATGAACCAGCACGTCTCGCTCACCTTCTCGCTCAAGTACCTCGTCAACTTCAGCAAGAGCCAGAGCCTCAGCCCGCGCGTCCAGCTGATGATGAGCAACGACGTGCCGTTGTTGGTGAGTTCTCTTTACTTTGTTTTTGTACTCTGGAGTCGCTCATGCGGTGGGTCGTGTAGGTCGCGTATGATTTCAAACAGGGGTACATCCGCTACTACCTCGCGCCCAAGATCGGGGACGATTAGAAGGATCAAGCGTACCCTGCGCGCAGGCCAGTTGGGCGGATGGCGGCTGCCGCTGTGCCCTTGTATATATCTCCCAACAAGAAGGACGCTCTTCCACAATCGACTGCTTCGTGCGCTTTTGCTTACAAGTTTTCTGTTTTCTTTTTTTCGTTACCGTTGTCGAATATCCATTCATATCTGTCAGCCCGTATATCCATTCGCTGTGTCCCTTTATGTGTCTCTCTGCCTGTGTCCGTTTGGGAAGAGCGTTGTGTGCACTTTTGTTGTTAGTTATACATATATGCAAATCATACATGTCACGTCGGCGTCGTCGAATCGATTGTGGGGTTTACCAGTTATGCATAAACTACATATAAACTTGTTTGCCACATCGGAAGAACGCTTTCGAGACGCTGGGAATGCATCGCAGATGAACGAACTTCGAACGAGCGAGCAAGCGAACAAGGTATGCATTCGTTGCAGGCGACGACGCGCGGTCAACGTTCAACGTTCAACTGGGGTGGGTGCGCTGTGTATTCCGCGTTGCGTATCGACGGGGTACTTGCATTGTGGCCTCGTCGTTCTAGGGTTCTTGGTGCGTGCGTGAACGCTGGATCGCAGAATGACATTCCCAGTTTGCGACGTCTTTCCATTCATACGAAGCATTTTGGACTGTAGTACATACGCCTGTTCAAAAGCATGACTTTACTTACAGGCTGTCGTGTTATAATACATAAGTGCAATGTCGTAGGTGTCTATTCGCCTATCTATGCCGAAAAAATTCATCTCTTCGACGCTCGCCGTATCCCCACCCTCGCACTTTTTCAGAGTGTGCCCCATCAACCGCGGCCACAACGAATGCACTGTCATCATTACCCAGTCTCTTCGCGGTGAGACGCATCATCTTGAAAACCGATTTCTCAACCCGCTCGTATGGGAGGGGGTCCACACTGGACGCCCAGTCAAAGTTGGAAACCTCTGAATTTTCATAGCTGGGCCACAATGACAAATCGGAGCTGTTGCGGCCGCTGGCCTCGGGCTCGGGGGAGGCGCCATCGGTGCCGTGCATGGCCAGATCGTCGTCGTCCGCGACTGCTTCGTCGTCCGCGACTGCTTCGTCGTCCGTGACTGCTTCGTTGTCCGCCACCCTAGCGCTTGTCTCGGAGGCGGCACTATCGGTGC
The DNA here is from genome assembly GCA_014925825.1 of Pholiota molesta. Classification (NCBI taxonomy): domain Eukaryota; kingdom Fungi; phylum Basidiomycota; class Agaricomycetes; order Agaricales; family Strophariaceae; genus Pholiota; species Pholiota molesta. Next base: position 29,227 of record JACGCK010000260.1, read on the forward strand.
CGTCCATGGCCTGATCGTCGTCGTCCGCAACTGTGTCGTCCGCCACGCTAGCGCCCACGGGCTCGGAGGCGGCGCTATCGGTGCCGTCCATGGACAGATCGTCGTCATCCGCGGCTGCGTCGTCCGTCACGCTAGCGCCAGGGTCGGAGGCGGCGCTATCAGTGCCGTACATGGAGAAATCGTCGTCATCCGCGGCCGCATCGAACGCCACGCTAGAGCCCGCGGGCGAAGGTGTGGTGTCCGCCGAGCTCTTTGCGTCGTGCGCTTTCCGTATCTTCTCCACCCACGCTCGGAGGATGGACGGGTCTCTGTCTTGAACGACGTCGACGGTCAGGCCGGCTTCAGAATTGAGGCGATCCTGATCGTCCGGCAGCCTCACCTTGACGCAGAGATATTCGAGGCAGGGGAAGGCATCCGCGTTGGAGACGATCTCGTCGAGGGTGCTGAAGGGCGTATTCGCAGTCGCAGCGTCGTCGTCGTCGTCCAGCTCAGGAAACCACGGAAGCAGATCGAGGACCGATTTGATATAGAAGGCGTCGAGAGTGATCTCCAAAGTGCGTATACCGCGCGGGGCTCTGCGAAGGAGTGCACACCAAGCGGAGAGTGCGTTCAGATGGAGGGGGATATATGGCGCGAGGACGAAAAGCGTGATAGAGAGATGCTCGAGATGAATCAGAGATTTGAGCGAAACTTCATCAGGTAGCGGATCCGACGATTTAGCGAGGAGACCTAGATATCCAGGAGAGAATGATGAACGATAGAGTGTGGATAAAGTAAAGAGAAACGTACCAGAATCGAAGCCGAATGGGTCTTTCTGAACCCTGTGAAGATATCTTTGTCGAATATCCAAAGTCTCCAGTGTATTTCGAGCGTGATGGATTACGGAGAACACTGGGAGGAGATTGGGTTCGATGAGATCGATAGTGAAGCGAGAGAGATGGCTGAACTCGAAGTGAGATGGACGCCGTATTCTGTAGTCGGCCCTAAAGGAACGATAAGTCTCAGAAATGGCCAACCCTTCGGCTCGCTCAGGCTCGGGTGAACCAGTAGAGGGAGCAGTGAATGGCGATTTGTCGTCGATCATGTCTGGTCCAACCAGCATATGTAGCAAGACATTGTCAGAATCTATCAAGGACAGCGTTTCCAGCCGGATCGCGAAAGAATCCTCCGGTGTCGCTCGTGGTGCAAAGAAGGCCGAGACATCGCCAAAGTTTGTGTAGGAGACTTCCTCATCGTCTGAATCCAGATTGGTACTAAGACATGATCTCGAATTTGTGCTTTCATTCCGTACGCTCAAGGATTTGAGGTTGCGCCACGTCGCAAGCAGACCATCTGGCAAACCTTCCACATTTGACATGGCGAAAGATGTGATCCGTTGGGGTAGAAGCAGGCTAGTTATGGTTCGGCGCACGCTGAGGGAGAGCTGTTCCCAGGACCTGTACCCCATAACAGACAAGTGGCATAGGGATGTGAGGATCCGAAGCAGTTCCATCTGCGCCACCGTTACATTGACCACAGAATACAAATACATCCACACCTCTTCTACGTAGGGGATCAGATGTGGACTCTGTTGTAGGATGGAAAAGCACTTCTTCTCGTCAGTTTTTCCCATGTTGAACCTCCTGAAAAGTCTTTTCTGACAGAACGCGACGAAGCTCTGAGATACGAGAGAAAACGTTCGGAGCACATCGATGCATTCAGGAGCGTTGCGGCTTTCAGCAAGAAGAATTTCGACGACAGATATGACGATGTCGTACGGAATCCTGGGGGCAAGGGAATATGGGAGAGCCATGGGTGGAGGGCGAGTTCAAGGATGTCGATGGAGCTTGATGGAAAGTGGCTTCACAACCGATTCGGATAATTACTATTAGCGCATTTTATCAGAGTTCGCTTTACACGTGATACCAAACAAACGCGTCGCGTCAATCATTTAAATTGTACGGTAAACGACAAATGAAAAGCACCAGAATTGGACGCGAGCCAAATGCGAGCGTGAATAGGTTGTAGGTTGTGGAACAATGGAAGCCATAAATCGGGTCCAGGAATCCTGCCTATTGCCTACGCTCCATAACAAGCTATCGAAGGAAATTTGTCCTAGATCTCAGCAAGATCTCAAATACTGTGAAAGGGAAGATCTAAGGCGCCAGTTGTTGCTTTCGGAGATTCATTCGAAAATTTGGAACAATAGATGGCTCAGACAAAAATTGAGGAGCTTGATGGCGGTGCCTCTCTTGCTCTACGACGCGGGGTCGTGACCATGCTAAGACAGTCGCGTTGCTTGAGGTTGCTTGGGCCCTCTCGGTGTGAATTTAAAGCACTGGCCCATTTGAAGCGCCCAATTTCTTCGTGTTATGGTATAAATACCCCCATCTTACTTGGACATTCTATACCTCATTCTCTAACAATGAACGCGTCACACGCTAAAGTATGGACGCTCGACGAATTTTTTCCTGACTCGTTTCCTACTACTCCGAACGAAAGAAAGGGTGATGAACCCCAGCTGATGAGTTCAGGCAGTAACAGGTGCGTGCATGCTTATTTCGTAGATGCATATATATCTTACCGTAGCTCAACAGCAGTCCCATATCTTGGCCACAGCAACTCGACAACACTGACCGTCGCTATAACCAATCATCTGGGTCAGCTACAAGGTATGATTCTTACTTATCCCCCGCCAGCAAAAGGCTGATTAGGTTTTGTCAGTGACACACCGGCCCTTCCATTATTCTCCTTTGACGTCGACCCTATTCCCATAGCTAAACTCGAAGAAATCACTTTGGCGGACGGACGATCATCGGATGACATCGCGGTTGAATTCCTAGATTCATGCTCGTCGACACCAGTAGGCGCGATCAATAAGCTGATCAACAGCAAACTCTTTCAGGCGCTCGTTGAACGCGCAATTCCATATGGAGCGCCTGCCGTCATCGAGGTCAATAGTGTTGGCTCCTCAGCTGCGCACCAGCATAACGTGTGGAAGTTCATCTGCACCCCAACATTCGTCGACGGTACGCGTGGCCCCCGACAATCTGCGTTCGTCTGCAACAACCCGCTCGTCTCGAAATGCGCCAGAGTGATGACGGAATCGGGCAGCATGCGTAATCACCAGACGACGCAAGGGCATGGGAAAGCGAACATTGTCTGCATGGAGTGTCAGCTGGTGTTCAACACTGGTAGAAAAAGCGCCTTGAAGAGGCACAAGGAGAAGGCATGCGCTAATAGACAGATGAAGCTGGCCAAATCAGTGACGGATAGGGCGAAGAAAACGCGAAAGCCCAAGAAGGAGCGTAAACAGGCTGTTTGAATATGTGGGCGCACGTTATGTGTCTCCATTTCGATTGCGGGTTGTAGGAAAGTTGTTTACTTACCAGTTATAATGTGATATAGTGTAATTCTAATATTTTGACTCTGATTCATCTGCGTACACTGGAGAATAATCCGCGATTCAGTGAAGTAGAAACGGGCGCTTAATTCAAGCCGAAGATATCAACGAGCGCGCTTTGCATTGATCGCCAATATTATTATCGTTACATTGTACATCCTAATTTCTCTATCCCGTAAAACATTGCTTGTATATTATCTGTTTAACGGAAGATAAACTTTCGATTCATATTTTATGAAAGCGCTATGAAATCGTACTTTACAATTACATGTTGACCTAAGTGTCACTAGCCCTTCATCTCCCTCCAAACCTTCCGCACTTGACCTCCATCATCGATACCATTACTGGGCTGCTTTGCACCGTCTCTCTTGTCCATCGCTGATACCAGATCTCCGTGATGGTGGTCCACTCATACGCAATGTCCACGCAGAGTAAGTTTTTACACCACGAAAAGAGATCTTCCACAAGGCGTTGACGCTGATCGGATTCACGTGGAATGGGAAGATGGCGGCTTCCCCATTTAAAGGAGAACACGAGCTCACGTAGTGGCTTAACGTATTTGAGCAACATAAGTTCCTGTGTCAACAGAAAATGATTAGAGACACATGAACATCATTTACGGGGGGGAAAATGCCCACATCGGATAAGAGTCCTACAAGCTCCAACTTTTCTAGTCGCCCCAGATAGTCTGCGACTAGTCCAAAATGCGGGCGTGCAAAATAGCCGCCAAACGATAACACCTTCAGGTGTCCGAGCTCAGCCTCGATTTGTCCCACACCCCCGCTCCCAAAATTGCCATCCTGCAACTCAGGTACCCAAGCGACGGCTTCAACACGTCTACCGGGCAACAATGCCTCCAATGTGACTCTGTTTCCTGAAAGCTCTTTGAGGTCTGGGCAACAGATGGGTGGGAAGATAGTGCCTCTGCGTGACTCGAGATAGAGGTACTTGAGGCGCTGCTGCTGCTCGAGAACTGTCGTCATTGTCCCACCCTCGGAGTGATTCGCCCAATGCAATCTCTCGAGTTGAAATGGAGCGTTTAACAGAAGCTCCGCCGCGGGGTGGCCACCGAACATTCGGAAATGAAGCACTTTCAGTCCGTCCATACATCTGAGCGCCTGGTATACCAGGTTCCACAACGGCGCTTCCTGGTAGTGAACGATATTGATACTGTGGTATACCCGTACATAGGATGCAAGACGACGGTTTTGGGTCACTGTAGCGAGGAAGGCGATGTGTAGTGACGTATCCGCTGCCGAGGACTCGTCGAGAGTGGTGTACAGCTCGCGTTCAGCATCTTCACGTAGGTACCTGCTGCACAGAGATAGAGCGAAGAGCGTGGGTCGGTGTCCGTCCAGATGTTGAAATATTGGGCGGAAAAGCTCTGGTGGGAGTCTCGGATACCGACTATTGTTACAAGCTAAAGACAGAGTCATGGCCCAGTGTGCGATATGTGTGATTAGGACGATGTGGTCGTTTGAGACCGGGTGGATGCTTTCCCTACTTCTGAGATGGTCTGAGGCGTGAATTTATCAAAAGGCTTGGAAGTCTAAGCTCAAGTGCCCGTTGAAGGCGTGTGTATTATTCAGCCCATGCTCCCGCGCACGAGGCCCAGCGCATGTAGTTGGCTACTTCGGCGATCAGCGATTGAGTGGCAGGACGGGAAATTGTTGGACGGAGGACTCCTGCCTGAGAGCAGTAGCTAACGTTAAGAATACAGTACGAGGGAATATGTTCTGTGATGAACGTGCCATTCCAGGCTTAAGCGGCTGAACGAGGTCAACGAGAAGTTCTTCGTGTGACATTGTATATTTATCTGCTATTTGTGCCGTGCCATTCGGGCCTGTCGATTCAGTGTCGAAGGAAGATGTATTGCTATCCTAGAAAGAGCGTACGCCAGACGAAGCAATAAGTTAAGGAATAAGACACCTCAAAGTGATCGAAGAAGTAAGGAGTCCCATTGAAGTAATTCCTTATGCATTTATGGTTTTATGATAAAGGTGCAGCAGTCTAACGGGAGGTTCGTTTAGGACGCAGGGCTATATGGTTAAAGGATTCAATTACCTAAATACGCAAAAACCCTTAGGTGGAGTACCCTTGGCAAACGCGGTAGGTGATAGGGCCAACACTCCGCGCTAGTGCGGGTTTACACGAAGATGTAGGCGAGTGTAACCCTGCGTAATGTTAGAACTTGAGGAGGCGAAGTATTCGCACCTGCACATGAGCCAAGAGATTGAAACATTGTATTGTACAGAAATGTTGCTCAGGTTTCTTTTCTCTTCCTCCAGACCTTCACTCGTCCAAAATTTGAAATCTATAGGTAAAATGGGGTGCGGGCGCCCGAAATTCGCCATGACCAAATCACTGGAAACGAGAAAAGGAAGCGAGAGCCAGACTATTTCAGCTGCTGTTCCTGTTTTACAGTACCTACAGAATTTGGAGGACGATGATGTTCCAAGTTACGCACTTTGCCTGTCCAAAGGGCATGATCAAATAACATATTGACGTCAACCCTCGTTGTGGACCCTACCTGTTACAGTCGTCACTCTCACATTTCTTACTTAAATTAACGACTCAGCGCTCAGCGCTCATGCGTAAAGTATTCCCAAAATTTCGTTATCGGCGAGGCCCGAAATTTTTTTGAAGCTCGTCCTGTCGCACTGCCAATGCTACCCCATTGGAACTTACAGCTTTCGAAGTAAAGCCACCCTTCGCAATGATGCATCTGCCGTCAATCGAGTCGGTATCAAGTACACAAAAGGTTCAAGGCCTCAATTGTTTTTTGATACTCTGATGAGCATCTTATGTTGGCGGAAGAGCAGTCGCCGCTGCACGAATGTTGTAGAAGGGTAAGAACAAGGTAAGAAGGTACGATGTGGGTTGAATTCAGATGCGCCCGCCACCACCAACCGCTGGAGCCTGGCTGTGCGGTCCATCGTCCCAGGCACAAGTACTAATATTGCATAAAATGTCCATAATAATGGAATAGAGTACAATGAATCTCACCTTGGTATAGGTAAAGTTCGAGAGATCAACGAGAGATAAGTAGGACAATGGTAGAGGATTGGGTAGAGAATAGTTGGAGAATAGTAGACGATTCGAACTTCAAAAAGCAGCATGTGACCCTAACCCCACCTGTTCCCACGGCCTGTGTCATTGAAGAAGATTCTAAGCTAGTTCTCGTTCACTTGCCATAACCCACATATATAACCCATGCAAACGCTACTATGTCGTTCCTATCGCTAACGTATACGATCAGTAACGCCGACACGTTTGATTCCGCCATGCTCAAGACACGTCAAGCACGACTCTTTGTTCGAAATCCACCATGGCAGCATCATCCACTGGCACGACCACGAGCACGCACAGCTTGTATTCAAGAACCGACACGCCCACGGACTCTCTAGAACTGTCTACCACTTTCCGTACACTCAGCGCGTGGCCCCGACTCTCATTGTAGCAGCGATAGCGGAAACACACCTCCACCAGCAACAGCATGACTGCCATCCAGACGCAACTGCTCCAACTGACACCATCGGTACTGTTTCCTACTCATTCGCCGCTCTCGAACTTGAACGTGTTCTGCTGCCAAACATGTATGCTGACGCGTCACTATCCCATAGATGCCGTGCCTGAAGAGCACTGGGACGACGACTTAGAGTTCCAGGGTAGTCCCTCCAGCCACAACGGCAGCAGCATTAGCGAGAAGAACATCGGCCCTGCACTCTTTATAACGAAGCTGTCGGTTGGTCTGCGGGCAAGCAAGCTTATTCGTTGACGTCCCCGCGTATAACCCTTACGATCTCGCTCGCCATCCCGCGGCACTTCCATTCGGCGTCCCTGCCAAATTGCCCCAGGAAATTGCCTGAAATCGCGCTGGAAATGGGTTTAGTGGCGGCGGCGACAACTCGTGTTGGTTTTTCGGTTTTATTCGCGCCCACCTTCCACTGCGATACCCGTCGGCCCTGCGCGCAGACCAACCATGGCTCCAGGTGAGCTCGTTACGATCATTGATGCTTCGGTAACATCGCTAATCGCGAGATGACAACTCCCAGACGCAATTTATGATTCGAACTATACCGTTACCCCAAACGCTGGAATGGGCGATAGAACATACCATTATCCTCGAGGAAGGATCCCAGGAGGATGGAGCACAACAAGTAAGCACGCGATGTTGTTGTACTTATCTTCCTATCACTCTCTGTTCAGATTGCATATTTTATCAGTATGGAACAAGCGAGGATTGGAATAGATATGTTGTATTCACAGGCGACTCCGGATGGGCATGGGCGAACATGAGACAATACGTTCAGAAGGTGGATACGCCTTCAGAGTCAATTCGCTCCATAAAAACTGACGCTGGATGTCTGGAATAGCACGAGACTTGCTTCGTCCCTCCTACAGGGCCTAACTCGCTAAACAGATATCTGCCTGCAAATCATGGCTTCCGTGGAATTACTTTCCTCAGTGTTTTGGGCGAGAATCAAACCAACATCGACTCGCGTGTGCTTGCTACCATCAACGCTCTCAGCGCCGAGTTTCCATTCAGCCACGTCACAGGCGGTGGCGATCGCGCTCTGCTATCTCGTCACCTCTGGCGCCAATGGCAACAGACGCAGTCCTTCTACGAGCTATCTGCCGCACGCAAACGGACGCCCGAATCTGACTGTGCTGATCAACTCTGCGATCCCCAAGTTGATCCAGACTCCATCGACTAGGGGCAGCATTCCGCGGTACTTCTAGGTCTACGCCAGCAGACGGCACCAACACCGCCTCCAGCCCTGCTGCTCGCGCGGCGCGGCCGCGTCTCCGCTTCCATGCACACGCCGCACGAAGGAAGCTTTCCAGGGGTGGCTGTCGCGCTGCCCGCGCCGACGCCCGCGAAAAATCGCTGAGCACCCCACACCGCGCCACGGGAGATTGAGAGGTGGCTGCGAGCGCACGAGCTCGGGCGCCACCGTGCTGAACGGACGCAAGCGCATGTGCGCGAGTCTCGTTCCCAGGGAGAGCCCCACGCGCGTCGGGATAGCATGGATATCCTGGATGCGCAGGAGCGGGTTAGGTGTTTACTCGGAGCCACGCATCCTATTCGCTCTCGCCGGCCACCTCATCGAGCTCCTTGTTGTTTTTCTTCTACGCCGGTGTCGTACCCATCCAAGCCATCGTCACCGAATAGACTGTCTCTCTCGGAATCGCCTGGAAGTCTCCTGCATCGCAACAATCGGCATCGCTCGGGCGCGTAACAGCGCCGACGACAGTGGCGGCAGCCGAAGCTTCTGGGAAGGGCGGTCGAGTGGTACTGAGGAGGGATTCGGTGGACGATGTGAGGGATTTAGGGCGGGTCAGAGAGTTTGCCAATAACATAGATCGTACGTATCAACTGTCTATCATTTTTATTGGATGCGTTGTGACTTGTTTCGTCTGTACAGAATTGAAGGCTCTCTAGTAAACGTTCAGTCGATTTTCGAATCTCATGTCCAGCGGCACGCAAGCAAGACTCCGTCCCCTCTTCTTCGCGGATCTCTCCCCCAAGGCCCGACCCAAAACATGCGCTGGATCGAACACGAACCCAACACCTGGAAAACTCGCCTCGTCTAGTTCACCTTTCATGCAGGACGTGACGAAGGGCAACTGTGAGCTGATTGATGCAGGCGAAGCGCTGAGTTGGCCCGTCGAACGAGGGTGTGCGTTCTGCTAGATATTGGAAAGCTTGCTGGAGAGGGAAAGCGGGAAGGTGGTGTGCTGGAGGAAGCTCAAGGACTTGGGGTATATGACATATGTAATCCTGCGATACGAATTTGATACGAATGATATAAAATGAAATAAAAGGTGAACAGATGTAGAATGGACTCTGGACGGCTATCGAACATGTCACTGAAAAGGAAATGGTCTGAACAGAAGGGGTAAACGCGATGAAATGGAAAGAAGCCTGTTGAATAAATACTGTTGGTGTAATCTGCATCACGACTTCAGGTCCGACTAGTTCTAGATATTGCTGGCCCTTCGACTTTCACCTCCGCCAAACCTTTTGTACTTAACCTCCATCATCGATACCATTATTGGGCTACTATGCATCGTCTCTCTTGTCCATCGCTGATAGCTTTTCGCCGTGATGGTAGCCGGTTCGTAAGCAATGTCCAAGCAGAGTAGATTTTGACACCATGAAAAGAGTTCTTCTACAAGGCGCTGACGCTCATCGGTTTCGCGTGAAATGGAAAGATAGTGGCTGCCCCAATGGAAGGAGAACACGAGCTCACGTAGTGACTTAACGCGTTTGAGCAACATAAGTTCCTGTGTAAATAGAGAAGAATTAATGTCACATGAATATAATTCACGGCGAAAAATGCCCACATCGGATAAGAGTCCTACGAGTTCCAACTTTTCGAGTCGACCCAGATAGTCCGCGACTATCCCAAAATGTGGCCGTGAAAAATAGCCGCCAAACGATAACACCTTCAGGTGTCCGAGCTCTGCTTTGATTTGGCTCACACCCCCGATCCCAATTTCGTCATCCAATGCGGGTACCCAATCTACGTTTTCAACGCGTCTACCGGGCAACAAAGCCTCCAAAGTGTCTCTGTTTCCGGAGAGCTCTTTGAGGTTCGGGCAGCAGATGAGCGGAAAGGTAGTGCCTTCTTGTGACTCGAGATAGAGGTACTTGAGGTGCTGCTGCTGCTCAAGAACTGTCGCCATTGTTCCGACCTCGGAGTGATTCCCCCAATGCAGTCTTTCTAATTGAAAAGGGGCGTCCAACAAGAATTCTGCCGCGGGGTGCCCACCGAGGACTCGGAAATGAAGCACTTTCAACCCGCTCATACATCTGAGCGCCTGATACAACAGGTTCCACATAGGCACTTTCTTGTAGTAGTCGACGATACTGTTACTGTGATACACTCGCACGTAGGATGCAAGACGACGGTTTTGGGTTACCGTCGTGAGAAATGCAATATGGAGTGACGCATCATCTGATGTGGACTCGTCGAGACTGGCGTACAACTCGCGTTCAGCATCTTCACGTAGGTACCTGCTGCACAGAGATAGAGCGAAGAGCGTCGGTCGATGTCCATCGAGATGTTCGAATATGGGGCGGAAAAGTTCGGGTGGGAGTCTTGGATACCGACTATTGGTACGAACATAAGAGAGCGCCATAGTCCAGTGTGTGATGAGGTGTGATTAGGACGATATGTTCGTTCAGGACACGACGGATGCCTTAGACGGGAATCTATCAGCACAGAAAGGTTTGGAAGTATAAGCTAAAGCGCGTGTCTAAACTTTGCGTGTGTATTATCTGCGGCTCCAGCCCATGCTATCGTTCACGAGGCGCAACACATGTAAGTACTCGGCTGTACTGTAACCGGCGATCACTGATTGAGTGGCAATATGGAAACTTTTCGGACGAAGCACTCCTGCTTGAGAGCAAATACCAGGCCCTATCTGCCTTCTGAATCACTCCCATATTTGAAATTTCTCACTGATCAGCGTCTCATTCGTGAGCGATTCCCAGATTTTTATCATTGGCGGGGGAATTTTAAAGTTCATTGAAACGCACTGTCGGCGATTTCGCCCCAGTATATACAGCTTCTGAACTATAACCACTTGGAATGTTGTACTACGAGTCTACGATGGAAAAATCACATGTAAAAATCCAATAACCAAAGGTATGGACATTATGTACTTCTCAGAATTAATGGTATACTTGACTGAGACTTCACAAGAATATCTAACACATGGCGATAACGTAGCGATGTTACATGGGGATTCGAGAAAAACACTACCGCAGAACAGTGGCTGCAGCATCTCTTGGAAGTTGGAATCAATGCTCTAGGATTGATTAGAGACGGTGCTATCGCTCAGCGGCGAAGCAGTACTTATTCTGCACTTCTATCAAGAAATTGTATATAATGTGCGTTCTACGACAAGCAAATAGTACTAAACTGGAATATAATTGAGTATGCAAGAGGTTCACGGAGATGTATAGTGCGATCGAAAGCAATAATGGTAAAGCGAGGACAAATTGAACGACAAAGGTAGACGACGAAAGGAACAAAGATGAGAACGATAACGATTTAAGATGGATAGAATGTTACATGAGGAGAGCGGATGTGTGTACATGTACTGAATAGATGCGTATGCCAGGAAATAAAGTACCCAAAATTCGAATAGGTGTTGGGGAAGGATGAAGCGTGGCGCAGCTAAACGTCACTGTCAATAGCAGCTACGTTAATCAGAGCGCGAATCTCAGCGATACAGTCAACGAGCTTGGAAAGCACCTCCTTTGCGTTTTCGAGCAGCGGCTTTATGTTCTCGGGGGTCATCGCTAGCTTTGGGTCTTGTAGGGACGACGCAGCTCCTGAGACAGCGAACTGTGGGGGCATAGAACGCACAGAACCAGTCTTAATGGGTTTCGATCGCATCGAGGAAGGCCGCAAAGGGCTGGCAATGACAATGGGATCGGCGGGAATGATTCGTTCATCTGTGTGCTCTTCCACGTTCGACAATCGAATCGTTCGTTGAGGCATGTGGCTGCTACCATGAGGCGATCCCTGCGAAGACTGCTCGCCATTCCGGAGCGACGACGACGACAGATTGAAGGAACGTTTCGGAATGATGGACGCGCGCATGGAATACCCTGACTTGGACAGAGACCCGGATGCGATGGGGACAGGGAGCGGCAAAGGTGGAGGGGGTTCGAACGAGTCGGGTTGGAGATACGGACTGCGCCCCTTGCTCAGGCGACGACTACCACCCCGGACTGTCGCAGTGCCATCTGAAGCCGCCGACAGTGCCCGGGCCACGGCGTCGAGATCAGAGGCAGAGTCCATGCGGTCCCAATCCTCCTCGTCGCTCAGGCTGTTACTGTCTTCGCCCGTTCCGCTGCTGTGAGCTTGGTGTTCGTCAGCAAGAACGGCTGAACTCGAAGGGACGCTCATGATTGGATCATCGGGAGTGACATGAGGAGCGCGATGTTTGTTACCGATCCGAAATATAGATGCTAGTGAGGGGCGTCGAGCAGAGGGTTTGGGCGCGAAGGAAGGGTTCACAAAAGGTGAAGTTGCCGCAATTTCGCTGTCAAGGTCTTGCGAACCGCGTAAGGTGTCTGGTCCAGCGCTCGTTTTGGCTCGTCGACGGTTGCTAGGGAGGCGTGGGTGTGCGTATCGGTGACTCTTGCTACCAGCAGACGACTCCGTGCTCAGCGATGCAGTCGAATGAAGAACCTTCGTCATCGGACCGTTGTTTGTAGTTGAAGGTGGATAATTCGCTAACATGCCTGCGTCGCCCTCGGTACGATTCCTCTTCAACGCCCGTAGCATATCGCGGATGCCAGCCATGCCCAATTTCCCCCCTTTGCGCTTCTTCTCCGCAGACACAAGACGGTCGTGATGAAAAACTCCGCTCTCCTCCGACGGCAGTGTGATGGTACTATTCCGCGCATCGCCCCATCTCCAGTCCTTATTCGCAGCGTGAAGAGAGTGAAGCGAAGGGAGAGATTCTTCTGGTATGGACAGATGCGATTCATCGGCGATAGAGGTGGCGTTGGTATTGTTGAGCATTTCGCGCAGTAGGACGAGTTGGCGCTGGCTGAGATCGTGGCGCCCGGTGGAAGCACGCCAGGACATGTTTGGTGGACTCGCTGGAGGTGGGCTCGACACGTTCAGATGTGGAGGAGACGTAGGCAGGCTGGCTGACCCAACTAAGGAGGTGGAAGCAGTCGAGTAGGGCTTGGAGTGGTCACCCGCGAGCGTAACAGCACGCTCTCTGCTTTTCTTCTTCCCAGCGTTATCGAACGCGGCAGCCTGCGCTTGCATCATGAGCGGCACCGACGCGCTCGACGGAGGAGGTGACGTGGCGCTGGCGGGCGTCCCACCTCCGAGTTCAATCAGTAGCTCAGCGCACTCCCAAGAAATCCGATACTTGGAATTGATGGTGTAGAATGCCGCCGCCATCTCCTTGTACGCGAATTGCGCCGTTGTCACGTCCTGCATGGAAGGCGAATCGGATGTGGCGATTTTTCCGGGTGTTGGGTTCGTGTTCGATCTAGCGCGTGTCTTGGGTCTGGCCTTGGTGGCGAGGTTCGCGAAGAAGCTGGGAGAGGTGGTGCGGGGAAGAGGAGATGGAGTCTCGCGTACGTGCCGCTGAATATGAGATTCGAATATCAATTGTATCTCGGCGACGAGCCCGTTGTACGTCTCCTGCAGCTCCTTTAATTCTGTACAGGTAAAAATCAGTCACAACGCGTTCTTAAAAAGGTGATTGGATACGCACGATCCACGCTATTCGCGAACTCTCTGACCAACCCCAAATCCCTCTTAATTCCAACCTGCGCTTGGCTAATCCGTGCCGGGATTTTCAAGTCACCCAATGAATTCCTCCTCGGTACCGTTGGACTACCTTGCCCAGAAGCTTCTGCGGCCGCTGCCGTCGCCGCTGCTACGCGCCCGAGCGATGCCGATTGTTGCGACGCAGGAGATTTTGACGGCGACTGCGACACCGTCAATTTAGTCGGCGACGACGGCTTGGGTGGGGACGACGTGGGCGTAAAAAACAAGGAACTCGACGAGGTGGCGGGCGAGAGCGAGTCGAGCGAGTTCAATGGTGCGCCGAGCGAACTAGAGGCCATGGCATCCGACTGCAGAGGCGGCGGTTTCTGAGTACCAGAGGTTGCCGGACCAATCGTCTGCGGAGGCGACGGCGGCTGCAGCTCGATGGGCGGTAAAAGAGGCATGGGAGGAACTGGGGGCTGAGGGCACGGAGCGACACTCGAGCTCGCCTTGCGGAGGGCTTGCCCATCCTCCTTTCCACCCTCGGAGATCTCCTGATCGATGGACCGCCGGATGCGGGCCTCGAAGTCGACGCTCGGCCTAGAGGACGCAAGCGACGGCAGGCGAACACCCTCCTCTGACGCCCGCGAGCGGCGCGAGCTTGGTCGTCTCGGCGTCTGTTGCTGTTGCGGCTGAGTGGGCGTTTTCTGGGCCTGGCCCTCTGGCGCCTGCGGATGATTTGCGCTGGGGTAACGTGACGAGGATGCGGAGGTCGACGTTTGGGTAGACGCGCTCGAGGAGCTAGCAGGCAGAACGGAGCTGCCTTGGCTCTGACTTGACGCCGTTGACACAATTCTCTTCCCACCCAGAGCCAGCGGATGCGGCGGCAGCGGTAAATAGCCCGTAGAGGAAGATGATGGGAGGCGAAGGGAGAGTTGGCTCGTCGAGGTGGCATGAAGCGGCGGCAGCGCATATGGTAGAGGCGGTACTTCTCCTCTGCCGGATGCAGGAGTGCCAGAGGACGCATGTCGAGAGAAAAATGGAGATGACGGCGAGGGCGGTACGGAGCCCAAACCAAAGCCACTGCCAGACTTGGTCCGCTTGTGCTTGCCGACGAGGCTGATCCGGCGAACTGAGCCCATGAACCCCCTCGAGCCCTCCTTTTCCTTGTCCTTCGAGGGCGTTTGGGGTAGGGTCGGTAGGATGGCCTGCTTGTCTTTGCCGGTATCTTTCAAGAAGCGCGAAAACGACTTCCGCCGCTTCCTCTCATCCACCTCCTTCTCGCGTTCGCCCTCGCCACCCTCAGCGCTCCTACCCAATCCAAAAGCCCTCCCGATGCCCAACCCTCCATATTTCGCCTGCTTTCCTTCGCCCTGTCCATCATCCTCCGACACCTTTTTGCCGCCTGAAGCGGGCGCCCCATTCGACCCGACTTCCTCGTTGTACTCGCCAGCCGCCGCGCGTCCGAGCTGCACGAAGCCCAGGCTCTTCCGCTTGATTAGCTTCGCGGGCGTCCGCTCCTCATTTTCCTTCCCGCCGTCCTTGTCCTTGTCCTTCCCGCCGACGCTGTACCCGCGCCCCCGCCCCGCCGCCCGCCCCGGCTCGAGCGACGGCGACGGCGTGTACACCTCCCTTGCGCGCTCGCGCTCCTGCGCCTCGAGGATGTTCATGCTCATGCCCAGGCTCGTGCGGCTCGCGTTGAAGTCGAGGCTCGCGCGCATGCTCTTGCGCCCGTCTAGCTGCGGCGCGGCGGCGCGCGAGCTCGGCCGGCGCCCGACGCCGACGCCGTTCCACTGCGACTGCGGCGACGGCGTGGCAGCAGCAGCACCCCCATCTCGATCGGGGGCGCCGGCGCGGTGCGGTGTTCGCGGCGATTCCGCGTGGGCGTCGGCGCGGGCGCCGCGGCTGCCGCTCCTGGACAGCTTCCTCCGTGTGTCTGCTGGAGGGGGGGACGCGGTGGCGCCGCGCGAGCCGGAGGAAGCAGCGGTGGAGGTGTCGTTGGTGCTGTCTGCGGGGTTGGACCGGGATGCGCTGCGGAATGCCCTGCGCGCGGGGCCGGGTGGACTAGCTGTGGAAGATGGGCGCGCAGAAGACCGAAAAAACCACCCGCCGTCGCCGCCGCCGCCGGCACGATTGTCCTGCGGCGATCTGGAAGGGGCACTCGGGCTGGGCGGCGAGCGTGGAGGTGCCGCGGAATGTCGACGGTCGTACGGATGCTTGTTTGTAGCGTGGGGTTGCGGAGGCGGATGGTGGGAATAGCTGGAGTTGGAGTCATGGTTTGTGAACGAGGACAGGGAAGATTGCGGACGTGGAGTGCGGTGGGTGTCGGATGGGTCGTTCGAGACGTCGGTATAGCGCGAGCCTGCAACAATAATAAAATGAACAAGTCAGCTCAAGTAATTTAAAGATGAGAACGGTTGTGAAAATATAAAAACACGTACCTCCTGCAATCTCGTCTGGTCCCGTACTCATTCCTCTGCTCCGCCTTACTCCTGCGCCGGCCCAACGCTTGACGCTCCCGATCCGCGAGAGCAACGTATGCTTCGTGGGTGTTGCCGGAACCGATTGAACATGGGCTGACGAACCCATGCTCGAAGGCGGCGGCGCGTTGCCCGTGGGTGCTGTGCGGGGGCGCGTAGACATCGAAGCCGCGTTTGGTGGCTTCGCAGCCGGCGGCTGATTATGGGGCAAACTGGGGTCTGGATGCCCATGTGCCGAGCCAGAATCGCGTTCTTCGTAGCTGCCCATTTCCGAGGCACGCTCGCTGTCCATCGACCGGCGCCCGTACCCGTACCCATACTCGTCCTCCCACATCGGCCCTCCGCCGCCGCCGCTGCCGCTCGCCCTGCCCTCAGTAACCTCCACCAGCTCAAACACGCCATCGCGCTCCCGCCGCCGGTCCCGCTCCTCGCGCTCGCCCGGCCGGCTGCGCTTCCTCAGCCTCCTCCTCTCGCGCTCCTTGTGCACCTGCGGCGAGGGCGGCAGCAGCGAGAACACGCGCGCGGACGCGGACGGGTACGCCTGCCCGCCCGCGCCCGCGAACAGCGGCGCGCCCGAGCCCGTCGTGCGCACGGTCGCGGGCACGCTGAACACGGACGACGTGGGCGAGTGCGGGCTCTGCGCGTGCGGGAAGGGCTGGTCCGGCGCGAGGAAGGCGCCGGTGCCCGCGAGGCCGCGCGGGAGCCGGGGCGTGGGCGGCGGCGGCGTGGCGGGCGCGCGGGCGGCGCGGGCGAGGGCGGCGCGGCGCGAGCGGGCGGTGACGGTGCGGTCCTCCTCTTCGTGCTCTGCGAGCCCGAATTCGGCGTCGTGGAGGTCGAGGTCGTCATCCCATGACTCGGGGGCTTCGTCGCCGTGGCTCGCGGTTTGGTGATTGGATGCTGGAGACGAGGCAGAGGGATGGAGGAGGCTGGAGGCGCGGGGAGGGAAGGATGAGGTGGTCTTCTGGGGCGAGTTCCGCGCGTCCTCGAAGTCGTCGTCCCAATTTTCCGTCTCCTGCCGAGGAGAGCTTCGTATCGCAGACGTAGGTGACAGGGTTTGAGGCTTCAAAGTCGATGAAGACGTGGCGAGCCGGGCGGTATGCTGCAGCGCCCGTCGAGTGGCACCAGCGTCCTCGTCAGCGTCCCAATCCTCCGTCTCCGCCCTGCTCCCGATTGACAACTTCGGCGTGGAAAGAACGTTGCTGATGCTCCTCCTGCTAGTGCGGCTGCCGTTGTTGCTGGAGGGATCGCCTTGGAACTCGAAGTCGTCGTCCCAGTTCTCGTCAGGCTCGGCATCTGTAGGATAGCGACGCGTCAGCATGCATGTTCAGTACTAGAACACGTCCAAAAACGTCAAATAAGTCAGAAACAGTACCTATGGTGTCAATTGGAGACGTTTGCATTTGGACGGCAGCCATGCTGGTGCTGTTGGAGGTGTGTTTCCGCTATCGCAGCTGCTGCGATGGTCGGTGTCATGCACGCGTTAAGTGTATCAGATGTGGCGTTTTGAACGTTTCTAAAGGTGTTCGAGGGCGTGTCGATTCTTGAATACGAGTTGTGCGTGCTCGCT
This sequence comes from Pholiota molesta, assembly GCA_014925825.1. Taxonomy (NCBI): domain Eukaryota; kingdom Fungi; phylum Basidiomycota; class Agaricomycetes; order Agaricales; family Strophariaceae; genus Pholiota; species Pholiota molesta. Next base: position 46,915 of record JACGCK010000260.1, read on the forward strand.
GTCGTATCGGTGTATGATGCTGTCGTGGTGGACGAACAAAGAGTCGTGGTTGACGTGTATTGAGCGTGGGGGATTCAACGTGTGGGCGTTACTGGTGGGATATGATATCGTTTGTCGTAGAGTTCGTTAACGATAGAAAAGGTATAGCAGCGTTTATGTAGGTTATATGGAGAGTGGTGGCAGGAGGAGAACGAGAACGTGCCTTGTTCTTCGGCCACAAAGGCCGTGGCAACCATTGGGGTTAGGGTCACGCTTGCCTTTGCCGAATTTCGTCTTTCATCGCTTGCTTCAAAACTTTTCTCGCGCTTTACTTTGGCTTTACCTATATCAAGTGGCATAAACCATATACTCCTGCATTCGATCTGGCACGCTCAAGAATTATATTCTTTTATTGGCCTTTCATGGGTTCTTTGTTACTTACGCCTGGGACCAAGTCAAGACCGAGTGGCGCATCCAAGCCGCTGACATCACACATCTCCTACGTCGCGACTGTCCTTAGAGCTATTAGAGAATTCTCAAGCTCGTCACCCAGTGCTCTTCTCCGACTTCAAACCTTGAACAAACTCAGCAAAGTAAGTAAGGCGTTGGACGTTTTGCAGGATGTTGTCGTATCTTTAACGACAGCTTGACGCCAGTCCTGAGAGGCGCGGCACAAATCCCATGAACTTTGCTTTTAAATATTATACTGCAAATAAGTATACTGTATAAATACAATGTCACGCGAAGAACTTCTCGTTGACCTCGTCCAGCCGGTTGGGAGTCCGGGACATTCATCAAAGAAAATATTCCTCGTACTGCATTCTTAGCGTGAACAACTGCTCTTATGCAGGAGTGCCTGCCCTCCGTCCACCAAGTTCACATCCTGCCACTCAATCGGTGATCGCCAAGTAGCCAACTAAGTACATGCGCCGAAGCGCTGACTTTCTGAGCCTCGTGAGCGGTTGCGCTGGAGCCGCAGATAAGTAATAAACACGCCTTAGACATGCGCTTTGATATATAAATACCTCCAAGCCTTCTGATACACTCCCGCCCCGCCTTGAACCATCCGCAGATATCGTCCGAATCATACACTGCGCCAACACTGCGCTAAGTATGGCTCTCGCTGATGTTCGTAACAACAGTCGGCATCCGAGACTCCCACCTGAGCTTTTCCGCCCAATATTCGAACATCTCGACGGACACCGCCCCACGCTCGTCGCTCTATCTCTGTGCAACAGGAACCTTCGCGAAGACGCCGAACGCGAGTTGTACACCAGTCTCGACGGGTCCTCCGCTGAAGATACGGCACTCCATGTCGCGTTCCTCGCTACGGTCACCCAAAACCGTCGTCTAGCGTCCTACGTGCGGGTATATCACAGCAGATATATCGTTGACTACTACAAGAAAGTGCCCATGTGGAACCTGTTATACCAGGCGCTCAGATGTATGGACGGGTTGAAAGTGCTTTATCTCCAGATGTACGGCGGGTACGACCTGGCGGAGCTTTTGCTGGACGTCCCTTTTCGACTAGAGAAATTGTCTTGGGCGAATCTCTCCGACGGCGGGAAAATGGTCACCGTCCTTGAGCAGCAGCAAGACCTCCAGTACCTCTATCTCGAGTCGCAAGTAGGCGTTACCTATTCGCCCATGTGCTGCCCAAACCTAAAGACGCTTTGCGGAAACAGAGATACATTGGAGGCCTTGTTGCCGGGTAGACGCGTTGAAAACGTAGATTGGGTACCGCAATTGGAAGACGACACTGGGATCGGGGGTATGAGCCAAATCAAAGCAGAGCTCGGGCGCCTGAAGGTGTTATCGTTTGGCGGCTATTTTGCGCGCCCGGATTTTGGGCACATTGTGGACTATCTGGAACGGCTAGAACAATTGGAAGTGGTAGGACTCGGAATCGACGCGGAGGTATGCAATATTTTTGCTTAAATTATGTTCATGTGGCGCTAATCCTTGCGTATACACAGGAACTTATGTTGCTCAAACGCATCAAGCCACTGCGCGAGCTCGTCATCTCTTTCCAATGGGGGAGCTACAATCTTCCCATCCCACGCCAAACCGATCAGCGTCAGCGCCTTGTAGAAGATCTCTTTTTATGGTGTCAAAATCTACTCTGCGTGGACATTGCTCACGAATCGACTATCGTCACGCCGGAGATTTGGTATCAGCGATGGACAAGAGAGACGATGCACAGGGACCCAATAATGCTATCAATGACGGAGGTTGAGTACGGAAGGTTTGGCTGAGGTGTAAGTGGACTTTAGAACTTGTGACGCCATGTAGTCTGAAAGCACAATTTCTCGGCGCTTCTTGGTACATTGTAAATCAAAATTATCTCTTTGTTGATATTTTCGGTTTGTGGTTCGTGTGGGAGATGTTTAAACACCTGTTGCCCATTCGCTTCATCTCGTATCATTCACCGCTGACCCAGACATGCAATGGAACCGAAGTCGACATGCAAAAATTACACCATATTACTATGAGTAAATAAACAACTTCTATACGATACGAACCGGTGACATCTAGTCAGATCCTTCCCGAATACCCCAGTCCATACTCCTCGAGTAGCGGCGTTGAATCTCCGTTGGGCGTTGCTTGAAACGGTGTTCATCAATGAGGCCGTCCTTCGTGGCGTTTTGTGACGTGTAAAGCCAAGGGACGGTGTGGACGGACGATCACGAGTACGCAGTTGCTCGAAATGGCAGCTGCGTTGAGATGAAGCTATTGGATGAGTGAGCATACAAATTCCTGCATGGAGTCTAGGCGCTCACCGAGATGGAGGAGGCTCAAATCGACAGCCGCGAATGCGAACACCAGGGGACGCTGGGAGAGAAGATTGGGATTCTACAGTCGGTGGATGGGGGTACTACATAATGCATGCATGGCATCAGCGTATGCGATTGGATAGGTTGCGCGCGGGAGAGGAAGTGCAGGCAAGAGCCAAGATTTAGGCAAGACGAAAGCCATCGACCAGAGTCCAAGGGTGGTGACCTCGGACCGCCGTGGGCCGGGCATACACGACCTGCCGCAGCCTGCCACATCACCCAGCACCAAAATCTGCCAAGTCCAGGACCGCCGCGTTCGACTCTGTGCTTAGCGTGGAATGGAGAACCTTCGACATCGACCGTTGTTTGCAGGTTAAAGGTAGAGAACTCGCGAATTTGCCGACGTCGACGTCCCCTCTGTAAGCAACGCGCGTAGCACATCACGTATGAGCAGACGAATGACAGTCGAAATGAAAAGACCCAATCTCCTCCGACGGCGGTGTGATGGTACTATTCCGCGGATCGCCCCATCTCCAGTCCTTGTTCGCAGCATGGAGATAGTAAAGCGAAGGAGAGACTCTTCTGGGATGGACAGATCACATTCGTCGGCGATAGAGGTGGCGTTGACGTTGTTGACCAAGAGCATGGGAGGAATTGGGGGCTCGGGACGGGAAGCGACGGTCGCGCTCGTTTTGTCTTGAGGACGACGAAGCGCGAGCCCGTCCTCCTTGTCGTTCTTCGCAATCGCCTGATCGATGGACAACCGGATGCGCGCCTCGAAGTCGATGCGTTGGTTGGAGGATACAAGCGATGGTCGTCAGATACCCTGCTCTGATGCCCACGAGCGACGCGAGCTCCAGCTTCTCGACTCTGTTGTTGATGGGGTTGAGTGCCCGTTTTCTGCATCTGCTCATCTGGCGCCTGCGGAAGACTTGCGCTTTGCTTCATGACGAATTCGCGGCTGTCACACGACCGAGGAGCTAGGCAGAACGGAGCTGCCTTGGCTCGCTGACTTGACCCCGTCGACGCGACTCTCGTTCCGCCCAGACCAAGCGACTGCGGGGCCCACGGTGATAGCTGGTAGATGAACGATGATGGGAGGCGGAGCGATGATTGACTCGTCGAGAAAACGGGAAGCGGCTGGCGAGAGACGAATGGCCGACGCATCCAACCCGACTTCCTCGTTGTATCCGCCCTCCTTCGCATCTCCGAGCTGCACTCGTGGTCCCGAGAGGCCGTTTCCAGGCTCAAGCATCCTGGCTGCAGTAAATGCGACGGCGTATACACCCCTCGCGCGCGCTTGCGCTCCTGCGCCTCCAGAATATACATGCGCATCCCGAGTGGTGCAGCTCGCATTGAAGTCGAGGCTCGCGCACGTGCTCTTCCGCGGTCTGGCTGGGTGGCGGGCGAGCGCGGGCGGCACCCGACGCCGACGCCGTTCTCCTGCGGCAACGGCGTCGCGGCAGCACTACCATCTCCATCTCGCGCGGCGCGGTGGGGTGTTTGAGAGTGCTTCGTGCAACTGGAGGCGCCGACGCGCTTGAGGAAGCAAGGGGGTTAGAACGAACCTAGACGTGCTGCAGAATACTCTGCACGCAGGACATGCGGGACTCGCAATGGAAGATGTGTGCGATGAAGACTGGAAAAAATGTGCTGAATTGGCGCCGCCGCCGCCACTGGCCGCATTCCCGACATAGTTTTCCCAGCGATTCGGATGTAGAACTCGGGCTGAATGGAGAACATGGAGATGCTGCGGAATGGCGACGGTGATCGTAAGAATGGTATTTGAGGCGTGAGGTGGCGGAGACGGTGGATGGTGGTGGGAGCAGCCGGTCCCAAAATCATGGTTTGCGAATGAGCAGTGATGATCAAGGACGTGGCGTGCGGTGGGTGGCGGAGGAATCATATGAGGCGTAGGTGTAGTGTAGCGCAAGTCTGCATTCGAAAAAATAAACAAGTCAGGGGCATATATTGGAGACGACGACAGATTTGAAACAGAAGACACGTACCTCCTCCGCCCCGTACTCATCCCTCTCCCTCTCCTTACTCCAGAGCCCGCCCACCGCGTGAAGCTCCCAATCCGCAAGAGAAATCCGCACGTATTCGAAGTCGTCGTCCGTCTCTTGCCGGGGCGAACTACGTATCGCAGACGTAGGTGATAAGTTGATAACGTTTGAGATGTTAAAGTCGATGTCGACTGGGCAGAATTTTGTAGCGCCCGACAAGTAGCACCATGATCAGCGCCCCAACACTGAGTCTCCACCCGGCGTGAACAGCGCAGGGGCGATGTTTTTCCTGCTAATGCGACTGCCGTTGCTGGAGGAAACGTCTGCGAACTCGAAATCGTCCTGCGGGATAACGACGCGTCAGCATACGTGTTCAGAAGCAGGACACGTCCAAAAACGGCGAATGAGTGGGAAACGGCACCTAGGGAGTCAGTTGGAACAGGTTGCGTTCAGACGGCAGCCATGCTGGTGCTGTTGGGGAAGTGTGTCCGCTATCGCAGCTACTGCGATGATAGAAAACATTGCACGCGCTCGCGGGGTGGAGAAGTGGCGCTATAGACATTGTGAAGGATTCGAGCGCGTGTCGGTTCTTGAATACGAGTTGTGCATGCTCGAGCGCTGTCGGTCGTGTGATGTCGGTGTCAGATGCGGTCATGTCGAACAAAAGGTCATGCATGGGGGAATTCAATGTGTGGGTGTTACTGATGGGTATATTATATGTCAGTCGTAGACCTCGTTCATGATAATCAAGAGAATAGTGGTTATATGGAGAGTGGTAGCAGGAGGAGAACGAGAACGAGGAGAGAACGTTCGGCCACAAATCGGCTACCAAGGCCCGTGGCAACCGATGGGGTTAGGGTCACATTCTGCCTTTGCCGCTTTTTGAACTTGGGCTCTCATTGTATCTCAAGCTTTTCTTATACCAATTGACAGCTCTTCGCCTTTTATTGACCATTTATGATTCTTTATTACTTACACCTGGGACGGTGAATTGCACAGCTAGCCGGTGGTGGGCTGCGGACGCATTCAAACTGCGCCGTACCTCCTTGCCCCCTTCCTCGAGAGGAACATCATCCGTGCAGCGGCGACTTCTCTTACGCCAATAGCTGATGCTCAAGCAAGCTCATTACTCAATGGTAAGTGACGTTTTTAACCTCTCTTAAAATGTTGCTGTGCTTAATACCGACACGATAACGGAAGTTGATTTCTTCAGAAGGTTCATCGCAGAACGACGTCATTTCTTATGTTGATGTGAGGTAGAACATCTAAATCAGTGAGTGGCTGTCTGTCCCTTTCAAGTTCATGCATTTTAAAACTTATATTCCCTTCAGTTAGACGCCAGTCTCCGTACTGGATTGAGCAAGACGCTTATGCCAGCATTGTGCGAGCTTGGACTAAGCTCATCGGCTGGTTGTGACCCTCGAATTTCCAGCATCGTGAACAATATGCACTCCGCCTATTTCAGTAGTGTGTTAATCGCCCTGAGTGCAGGCAACGTCATAAGCCTACGCCAGAACCCGAACCCACGAATCGTACGTACCATCCAATTTGCAAATACCTAGTCAAAATCATCCTGACCATTATTCCAATACCTGTGACTTCCAGTAAGAGTTCATTCTCTTCCCGGTATGGCATTCTTGGAGCGTTCGTCGCTATTCTGAAGTCCTAGGGTTGCGCCCATCAGCACGATGAACTCAATCAAAAGTTTTTCGGATGCAGCATCCACCCCTTCGCCGGCCTTTTCTCGTACCGCGTTAGCAACGTCAACACCAGAATGCGCGCTGAGGGTGGTGGATAGGTCCAGGAGGCGAGCTTTTATTTCCTTGCATTACAAACACCAGATGGGCTAATGTATTTGGCCTTCGGCGTCACATTTCCTTTCAGACTACCTCACTCCTTGTCTGTCGGCGTTCATGATTGGAGTACGCGATCAAGAATTCTGCTGCTGGACTTGGGTTCCTGCAAACTTGTATTGCAGTATTAGCACCGTGCAGTCTCAATACCCATTGGCTTGAAGGTTTCGTTCGAACGTAACAGAAGGAGATATTAAATGAGGATGAGCGAGATAGGCTGATAACCCCAACATGCAAATCGTAGGCACGCACTGCTTCTAGCAGAGATTGCAGCTATGGATACTCGTGTTCAACCCTAAACCGATAAATCGTGCTGACCTACTACTCCGTAATATAGTGTTAACGAGTGATGTTTTGGATGGAATGCGTGCGACTTCAGCTACTTGTCAGATGATACTTACGTACTGGACAATCCGTGGTCGGTGGGCGCCTTCGACAGTGCGACTCCATCTCCCAATTGCGAACGAACTACGAATGGAAGCGATGGCCCAAGACGGTCAAGACGCACCAGCCGATATCGCACCAACTCGCCTCCAGGTAGTCCTCCTCGCCTACGACGACGATGGAGAGAGAGACGCAGCGAAAGATCGATATGCTGTTATCCGATTCCCTAACTCATATGAGGTGAATCCTTACATTCGACGGTACCCTTCCACTGCCAATGTCCAGTGTTACTTACTGTGATCGATCTGCTGTGGTTAGGACGCTATGAAGGCCATCGAACGCAATCTCGGAGAATGTCTGCCTTCCGGCAAAGCCGACCGTGTTGATATCCTCTGCCGGATGCTCAACAGTCAGGGCGAATGGATCTGGGCTAAAGCGGATCGAGCAGATTGGAACATTGTACGTGCAGAGCTTGCACTAACAGCGAAACCGCTTGGTATTCGGAATCGCCTACAAAGTTATTTGAATGCAGTAATAAGGCCGCCTTTCGTCAAGGGTCGGATGATAGTGGCATATGGAGAAATGGGTGGTGGTATAATGACATGGACTTCTGTCAGTGAATACAACCATACTAGATGGATAACTCGTCCGGGATCATACCTGGTAAGTCACAATTCAGTAAATAAGCGATTATCACTTAGATACCAAGCAGGACGCTAGGGACTTTATTGTGGCTGCTGTGAACGATAAGCCGCAGGATTGGCCTTTGGGATGCCGGGTAAAAGCTCGTATGTTCCAATTCTTCATTGAAACCAAGGAAAGTCATCGAGCTCAATCATATTGGTCATCTGTGTGGTAATCAAGGTCGACCTCTGAGCCAACTCGAGTTCAGGTTCTGTCACTTCGTTTCCGACCAAAGCCAAGGTCCGAATACCGACTTGTGGGTGGACGTTCCTACGAGTGCATACACAGACGATGAAATATGGAGTACCACAGTTCCGGAGTCCGATGAAATATTAGGTTTTACCATAGACCTAAGTCGTGATGCAGATTAGTACACCAACGGTATGCAGCGTCTGCAGCTTTCAGTATTTCGGAACAGTGCGTCATTGACGTACTTAGTTGTAGTGGGTTTTGCATAAACAATTACATTCATACTTCCAACATACTTCTAAAAAACATAGATTCGATTTTGATTCGATTTGCATTCGATTCACTTATTTAAAAAGTGTATAAAATTGGAAAGCTTCAAGCCTCAGCTTCAGCGTTCAAACTGAGAGAAAAATTGGAAAGTAGACAAGGAAGGAGAGAAACATGAGAGAGAGACGTTCAAGAACGGTTCGGCAGGGGCGGCATTGGCATAATGTTGGTCGTGTTTGTCAAAAGCTTCCCTAATTGGCCTTACGCGGGCATAGGAAAATTTGCGCTTTGTCTTGCGCTCGCCTGCGCTTCTTGCGCTTGACTTGCGCTTGACTTGCGCGGGGATTTTGCGACTTGCGCTGGAATTTTGCGCTGACTTGCGCTACTCTAAGCATTTTTGCGCTTACTTGCGCCCATTCCGAGAGCGCAAGTTGCTAATGAGTGGAAATTTTGCGCATACATGCGCTGTCCTTGTTAACATCTAGTACGGTAGTCTACCAGATTGTAAATCATTTAATAGCCTTTTTGGCTTTACCCTTGGGACGTGGCTGAGGACGAGGACGCAAGTCAACCACCTGAGGAAGTTTTGGGAGCTCTTGATATTAGTAGTAGCTGTAAAGTAGTAGGTAGTTTTGGTCGGAAGAAATTTTTCAGTTTTGACCATTTGGATCGATTAGGGATGTGATAAGGATGTCCCATGCCAAAAATGAGCGAGATCGGCGGTCCCGTTCTCGAGATATGGCAGGGGGTGGGGGAGGAGGAGGGGTATATGCAAGATATTCAGGAATGGGCCGTCAATGTAAAATTTGGTATCAACAGACTCGTATGACCTCGTAGACTAAGGAAAAGTAGGTTTTGTGGGTGAGGAGGCCACCCTGAATATCTTTGGGTGGGGGGGCGGAGGGTGTGTACTGATCTAGTCTAAAGATATTCAGGAAGCATGTTGGGGGTTCCAAAACTGGTTTTCCATGACCAGGTATATTGGGGGAACCTATTGGTATTTGTTTTGGAGCTCCCTGATGTGTCCTGAGTATTCTAGGGCAGGGGGAGGAGACGACCTATCCATATTATCCGTCGGATCTGGGTCAGATCCGAGATGCCCCATTACTGTTGGCCATTGGCTGATCAGAATCATCTGAAACTTTAGGAATCCATTAAGGTTGGTTCAAAACCAACTCTCTCACTTTTGGTTAGTCGACATCTCCTCTCCTCCCGGTCGTAGGTCGATACTAAGCTGTCGGCTAACTGCCATTACTTGGAGGGATTGTGTGGACGGAATTGGCTGAAAATGGGTAGGAATGGTTTTCTAACATGTTTGAACATATCCCCATTTTAGCAGCTATCGCTTTTGTCTGGAACTCTGGGAATGGCCGTAGCTGCTCAATGTATGGATATAGCAAGTCGTTTATTGCCATAGATAATCAAGGAGTTGGAAATCCAAATACTTGTTGCAATTGGGAGTAGGTCTATAGGATGGGACCCTCCACGCAAAATTTCAGACAGATTGGTTGGCTGTAGGGCCACAACTATTGCACTTTGTCATTTCTGTCGGTCGCTTTGTATACAGTAGCCCTCATAGAGTGTGAGTGGTGAAGTCAAAAAGTAAAAACGTCGGACTAAGAAAAGGTAGTCTTTACTTCCCAAGTCAATAATCTGTTACTTACTTTCTTATTGGGTGAGTCGTTGGTCGCCTGTCGGCTTATCAGTAAACATAGTACCTTTGGTTTGCTTGGCATAAAAATCAATCTCATATTTGCGACTTTAGGGTTATGGGAGATATTGCTTAGGGTTTTGCCTAGGGACGGGCCGGT
>JACGCK010000261.1:0-56599 GCA_014925825.1 Pholiota molesta
ATCCTAGGATCAATGAGGTTCTCTTGACGCAATCTTGGATTTGACCGATATCTTCCATGTAAATACTGCTCGGCTGCTGGGAATTCCATAGTAGTGTCGTACATGAGCTTCCCTCATTTCATGCCACCAATCGCCGAAACACTGGCAACTGGGGCGATGCTCGTGGTTGGCACAGCAGTTACCTACGCCAGCGCACTGTCAAGCTCAAATTCAGGTCCAGCGCACCCATATCCTCCGCAGAGATCCGTGTCTGCGTCCACATCCGCACCCGCCTCCAGAGCTTCTGGCACCTACCCCCGCGCCATGTCCGACAATCGCAACTCCCAAGAGCATAGTGCGCCTACGCCTCGCCCAGCTTACAACTCCAGAACTGAGCGACCCACTCCTGCGATCCAACGCCCTATGGCAAAGTATACACCGACGACCGTCGCGCGATCCTCCGCAGCATCGCAGACGAGACACTACAGACTTTGGAAAAGGGGTTGTATGCCTACAACGGCGTCGACTACAAAGTAGATGGCTGGATCAAGAATTCGAAGAAAAATACGAGGTACTTCGCTCCAGATAATCCTATCGCCGCATGGGCATCGACACAGCCGAAGCAAGTAAACCAACCGCCGGCCCACATCTCTGTACTTCAGATCTCCACCCTCGACGCTGCACGGCTTTTGGAGAACGTGTATAAGTTGCATGGGCACGAGCGCGGTAAAACGGGGGTGCTCAACTTCGCGTCCGCGACGCAGCCCGGGGGCGGGTTCAGGAACGGGGCCGAGGCGCAGGAAGAGTCCATCGCGCGCTCGTCGACGCTCTTTCCCGTCCTGGCGGACACGCATGAAGCGGCGCAATTCTACAACCTGCACCTCAAGATGAAGGCGACACAGGCGTACTACTCGCACGCGATCATTTACTCGCCAAAAATCTACGTGTTCCGAGACGACGACGGCGTGTGGACGTACCCGTTCCCCGTCGACGTCCTGAGCTGCGCGGCGGTGAACGCGGGCGAGCTACGCAAGGCGAACCAGATGCAGATGCAGGCGGGGCTGGAGGTGGAGATCGAGAAGGAGATGAGCGAGCGCATGGGGCGCATCCTGTACGTGTTCGAGCAGCAGGGCATGCAGAACCTGGTGCTGGGCACGTTCGGGACGGGGGTGTTCCGCAACGACGTGGCGATTGTCGCGCGGCTATGGGCGCACCTGCTGGTGGTGCCCGGGGCGCGGTTCCAGCACTCGTTCGACCGGATTATATTTGCGATTACGGGTGAGGAGACGTTCGCCGTGTTCCAGAGCGCGTTCGATGCATGGGCTCAGCCGCCGCCGGCGCCGCCGTCGCGAGCGTCGAATGGGAAGGTAAGGGACCTTATTCGATTTGACTACAAACTTGTAAGTGGAAGGCTAACACGCGGCTAGGGCCGGAGCGGAACATGATCACGTGTATGTATTTGTCATGGCCAAACAAAGAGAGTATATAGCGATCTGAAAAATGTAAAAACTGACTGGCATTCTGCCCAAGCATGCCAGTGAACACATCCACTGCTCTCCTCCATCCTTCTCAGGCTCTTGAGCATCTCAAATCTTACCAACACAGAGATGGCCTCGCCGTCTCCGATCTCATGGACTCTCGCGTCCACGGAGGGCTAACCTACAACGACTTCCTCCTGCTCCCAGGAAAAATCGACTTCCCAGCCTCGGATGTCATCACCGAGAGCCGCATCACCCGCAATGTCGTCCTCAAGACCCCATTCATGAGCAGTCCTATGGACACCGTCACCGAGAGCAATATGGCCATTGCCATGGCTGTAAGCCACGTTTTCGCCTCGCTGCATGATTACCAACTCATCGCTTCACAGCTCCTTGGAGGCATCGGCGTTATTCATCACAATCAGTCAGCCGAATCGCAAGCATCGATGGTCGCTGCCGTTAAGCGTCACGAGAACGGCTTCATCTCCGAGCCTGTTGTCTTGTCGCCTGACCACTTGGTCGAAGATGTCCTCGATATCAAGGCCAGACTTGGTTTCTGTGGTATCCCTATCACAGGTTCGTATCTCTTCTATTATTTGTGCATATGTGATGAGCACTTTACAACCTTCGTTCTACCGATATAACGCGATTGAATTTGTGTGATCTGGGGATACCTTTGATAAAAACTTTTCTGACCTTTTCAATTTCAATTTTTTCCTTCCACAACGTCATACTAATCCTATTCTTAGATAATGGCCGTCTCGGTGGAAAACTTGTCGGTATCGTCACTGCACGAGATATCCAGTTCCGTGATGCAAATACCCCTCTATCCCAAATAATGACCACCGACCTCGTCACTGCCCAGCAAGGCATCACCCTCGCCGAGGCAAACGACATCCTCCGTGACTCGAAAAAGGGTAAACTACCCATTGTCAACGAACGTGGCGAACTCATTTCCCTTCTCGCCCGCTCCGATCTCCTCAAAAACCAATCCTACCCCCTCGCCTCTAAAAATCCTGAGACTAAGCAGCTCTACGCCGCTGCCGCGGTCGGCACGCGTCCTCTGACCGCGAGCGTCTCGCCCTCCTCGTTGAGGCTGGCTCGACATCGTCATCCTGACTCTCGCAAGGCAACTCCATCTACCAGATCGAGATGATCCAGTGGATCAAGGAGACCTTCCCCAAGCTCGAGATCATCGCCGGCAACGTGTCACGCGCGAGCAGGCGGCGTCGCTCATCGCCGCGGGCGCGGACGGCCTGCGCATCGGCATGGGCTCGGGCTCCATCTGCATCACGCAGGAGGTCATGGCCGTCGGGCGCCCGCAGGCGACCGCGGTGTACGCCGTCGCGGAGTTCGCGAACCAGTTCGGCGTGCCCGTGATCGCGGACGGCGGCATCGGGAACGTCGGGCACATCGTCAAGGCGCTCGCGCTCGGCGCGGGCGCGGTGATGATGGGCGGGCTGCTCGCGGGCACGGAGGAGGCGCCCGGGGAGTACTTCTACCACGAGGGCAAGCGCGTGAAGGCGTACCGCGGCATGGGCAGCCTCGAGGCGATGGAGCAGGGCCAGACGGTGAAGGCCGGCGGCGCGATCGCGAGCAAGTACCCCGCGCCGAAGAAGGCGAAGACGGTGGAGAACGCGGCGACGTCGCGGTACTTCTCGGAGAGCAGCGCGGTGAAGGTGGCGCAGGGCGTGTCGGGCGACGTGCAGGACAAGGGCAGTGTGAAGGCTTCCTGCCGTACCTCCACGTTGGTGTGCAGCACTCGCTGCAGGATATTGGCCTGCGCAACATCAACGAGCTGAGGCAGGGAGTGAAGGAGGGTACCGTGAGGTTCGAGCTGAGGACGGCGAGCGCGCAGGTGGAGGGTGGGGTGCATGGATTGAACTCGTGCGTTTTTTTCTCCGGTTTCGGGCTAATCACAGCGACTAATATATTTCTGTACAGCTACACCAAGAGACTGTTCGCCTGAGCGTGCCGTCGTTCGATGACTGGAATGGGATTTGTTTGGGATTTGCTTTTTCTTTCCGTTGACGATCTACGACCACGATTTATATGTACTTGTGCTGTGGCAAGTTGTATATGTGCAATGACATTATCGTTCACAAGCATTAAATACAGATCCAAGAACGCACGTTGTCATTATGTTGTCGCGGACCTATCTAGATTATTGTTGATCACGTTCCTACTAGACATTCATCAGCTGCATCCATGCAGTGGAACATCCGGACCGGTATCTGAGCCCTTGCGATCATCTTATATAACTTCCAGAGTCAAGCGCTCAAAGGCTCCAGCTCAACACATGCTATTATGGAATCTTTGGTTTCTGGTCACTAGGTAGTCTCTATTCAGACCTATTCCTGTGGGTCGTTCAGATAGAGGATCGATGAACCCTCTGGCGATACACTTTAGACAAGCTGAGACAGCTCGCTGTAGATATCTACGCCTTCGATCGTTATCGATCTCTATTCACTATGATAAACGCTATAAACAGAGCGTTCCCCTTCTGAGTATCAACCTCGGGGCATTCGAAGCTCAACGTACGATTCGGTGCCAGACTTTCTCGACGCATATAAAGTGGATCCGATGCAGAGATACAATCGAATCGCCTCTCCTCAGTCGCCCTTGAATGTGAGTATCGATAATCACATCCGCTGAGCTATCATTTTGACAGACATGTGCTTATAGTCTAACCTGTCGGCCGATATTGCGTGAGTGCTGTACCTAAACTGCAGCATTGCTGACCTTGAGCACTAAAGTTTTGGGTGCCTAGCCTTGAGAAATCATGTCCAACAAATCATTGCAATCGCCTGGTTCTTATAAATAACGTCCCGACTCTCAAGCAGTGCCCGAGCACTTGTACTGTGGTTGCGTAACGACACAAATTTGCAAGATAACTCAAAATGCCACAAATGCAATTCGACATCCACTTCGCAGACAGATCGACACCCGCTATGCGGGCTCCCAGTGGAGGCTGTACATGCGAGGAATAGTAGTGCCGGCGCCACAACCCCCGGTCCAGTAAATCGCATATCACTCTTGAGAAAGATGTACATATGTAGCTAAGATGACACGTCTCCCGTTCTACGTGTAAAATTAACATATACTGAAGCGGTGGGCAGTTGGCAAACGCTGCTGATAAGTCAACACCTCACTCTACCGGATGATGCCCATGCGCACTAGAAAATTGACAGCTTTCTAAGCGTCCGACTGCAAACTTGAACGGAAATATTATTTCAGTCCGGTTTTTTGAGATATTTTCTCGTTCCCAGTTCTCTGAAGCGGATCCCCATATATAACCCTGCAAACGACACTGAACATATACCTGTACAGCTCATACCTTCGGCCGATGTTGCGTCATGCTATACCTAACTGCGAATTGCTGACTGCAAGCTGTGAAGATCATCGCTTTGTGAGATTCAATATTCAGCTGTCAATGTCCATGTGGAGTAGAGGAATTTATGTATAAACTGCATACCGAAATCCGAATAGCACTCTACTCGTTCCCAAAGTACTGCATAAGATTAAAATTTGGCTTGAGAAACACTATCACAATTAGGCCCTGTCTCTGATTTTAATGTCCACATGGTGCTCTCTGTTCAAGTTGTGCACCAATTGGGTCTTTTCTTCCCCATCGATGCAAAACAAATGCAAGTCATATATTTGAATTGCCTTTTATGACAGGCACAGCATCTTTTCAGCGTGTCGAGGATAGATTATCAGTTTCGCCTCCTTCTCCGATGCCCATCGGTATTCCAGCATTCAGGAACTGAAGCAAAAATTCTATTGAATGAGAATTTTTTGTCTCTCGTGGAACCGAATAGCAGCTTGAGGGAGGGTGATATAGCTGCGATGAACCAGAAATTCCGCGATACTCACTTCAACCTCAATGGCCAATTTCAAGTATTTGAGAGCTATTGTGGGATTGATATTTTGCCGTCCATCGACTTTGCACCTCTCGAAAACTCTTTCTAATGCAAATTCCATCAAATCCTCTTCAATCGTAAACGACAATGTTGAAATTTCCCGAAGCCCAACTCTCCACTCAGTCTCAGTGACCGGGGAACAGACCTCCGCTGTATTACCCGTCCAAAGTATGTGAAATAATATTTTATGCGGATATCATACTGCCGTGTTCATATATTTTCAAGTTTCGATTGCTCCTGCAGCACCTGTTCTTCGTGGAGAGCGTAATAAAGGGAAAGACATCAAACGGTTTGCCATAGCTTACATCATGGAGGAGAGCAAGGACCTGAGGGATGCGCTTCTAATTGTTTCGAAGTTCACGAATATCCAGTACAAGGTATGTTGCTAATCGACCTTTGTGCAATTGCCAGCAATTGCTCGCTCCTTCCTAATTCTCCTTATTTAGGCATTGACCAATGTGGTTGAATTTACGGGAAAATGCGGATCATTTGTGCTGCAATTCGTCGAGGTTTATGGAGCGACTGTACCAGCATCACATACAGCGATTTCAGAGTTCCTCAAGTTTGTCACTAATTGGTGTGCCTTTGAATCGCTCTGACTTTGCTACTCAATAGTTTACTTCGTAATTTGGATGAGGTTCTTACCAATTCTCGGTGTCTCGATGACTTGGACGACCAGGAAAAATGTAACGTTGACTCCATGATATCCGCTTTAATCGAGAAGCTCGACGAAATCAAGGTATGCCTTTTCTCTAATTTCAACTCTCACGAACTCAATGACATGTATTACAGAGGTTTTATCCTTTGATTAACGACGAGGATATTGAGCGACGGCCTAGCGCACTGCAAGCAGACTTCGATTCCGTGCTTGACGCTGCAGTCACAATCTTGGACATGGTCAGAGATGGATGCGCTTTAGTCCCTCCGGCTTTTTTCAAACCAGCAGTCAATCTCGCCTATGGACTACTCAAAGCGGTGAAAGTATGCATAGCTAAATTATGTATGGGAAGTTGTGTTGCTTACAACGTTGGTTTAGAAAACGCGCACGAACTACGAGGATATGCGAGACCTCTCGACCATCGTTTCTGAATTTGTGCTTTCAGTCGCCATCTTCTGTAGCGAACACCATATTCAACTCACAAAAGGTCTCGAGCAGGCTCTCTCAAATTTCACAAGGTAAGCAACTTTGTCATTGTTCGCTTGTTATGCAGCAGGATTTAGCAATCTAAAATAGTGTCCTGAGAGAGATCGTCGAAAAATGCATGTCATTGGCGAACACGTCTCTGATGTCTCGCTTTCTGCAGCAAGGAAGAGATAGCGATACCTTGACAAAATTGAGGGCGGAGCTTCAACAGGCCATCAAAGAGTTTCAGGTGCGCTATTTTCTCCCATGTTTTGTCTAGAAAATGATACTACTAGTTACACTTCTTCAGGTAAAAACACAGATCCTACAACATTCAGACTTCCACAGTTTTTCCAGAGTCATCAACGATAAATTGGGTATGTCCTGCCTCAGATCATTCAACAAACTCATTTGACATGTCAACTTCTATAAAATAGATGGCGATGTTATCAAAGGCCTACCCGAAAATCCTTTCTTTGAAGGCAGCAGAGATGATTTCATCCCGGAAATTCAAGACGATATCTTGAGACAAATAGCGGCTTGGATCGAAGGCTCATCTTCTCCCATATTTTGGTTATGTGGCGGAGCAGGATTTGGAAAATCATCTATATCACATCAGCTGGTCTATCACCTCATAGATACCGGTCGACTCGCCGCACAGATGTTTTTCACTCGGGGATCTGTCATGCAACGAAATCTCGTCACGGTGATCCAAACGCTAGCGCATGAACTCGCATCTATGCACCCGAAGACGGTTCCGGACATTGCAAGTGCCACGCGCCTTGGCGGCTCCAGCCACGAAGTACTCAGCGCCTATCTAAAACGATATATATTGGCCCCAATCCAGGCCCTGAAGCTTCCACGATCCATGGTCATCGTATTAGACGCCCTGGACGAATGCGACAATTACCAACTTCTACTAAAAGCCCTTGCGGAGATCGCCGACTTTTCAGGCATCAAAATCTTTATCACCAGTCGTCCAGAAGTCTCGATAGAAAATGCAATAGACACATCGCTTGTCGAAAAAGTTGTCCTCAAACGTGTGTCTCAGGCCAAAATGGAGGATTATTTCTCTGTTCGATTCGCAAAAATGAGCTGGCCAGGCCGACAGCCGACGCCAGGAGACATCTCGGAAATGGCGAAACTCGCCGATGGTCTTCTGATTTGGGCGGCAACTTCTTGCAATTTCATCGAGAACGATATGCAGGACGACGAATCATACCAACTACTCCAGAATATCCTATCAGCCGGAAAGGCTAGAGACATTGCCTCGGACGATCAATTGGCATCTTTATACCATACGACTCTCATGCACTTGTTCTGGCCAAAGCATGCTCACATCTTCTATCTGGTCTTCCAGGCCATGCTCGTAGTTCAGGTGCCCATGACCGTCGAAGTCTTCGCAAAGACATTTGATCTCGGAATCCGACAAACCAGAGCCGTGCATTCAGCACTTTTTTCTTTGCAAATCTACGAAACGCTTGACAAAGATGTTATTCTTCCAGCTACCCAAAGGTTCCATTCGTCGTTCTTGGACTACATCACCAATGACAACTTCGCTCTCCACCAATCAATTCTATATCGACCCAAGTCTCGCTCACGCCACTATTGCGCAGAAATGCTTGTCTCGTATCCCAGATATCGCTTCTTGCTTTCAGAATGGACAAGCGCGGTCGTGCGGCAATTTAGAGCAAGATGTCAAATATGCGACAGGCTACTGGCCATTTCACTTGACTCAGAGTGTCCTTATCCAAGGCCTTCTCCTCATCAAGCCAACGAAGCGCTAAACCGGTTGGCGCATGACGGGATGCCCACTGGACTCCGTTCTATCTAGTAGTATCGCAATCGCTCTCACAAGCTCTTGAAGGGCCTGGATCGAGGAACGCTGTCGACGCTGCCATTAGTTTTCATAATCACTCTCTCCAGCTGTTCACTGCCACAGGGATCAACCAAACGGGTGCTTCCAGTGATTTCGGGTTTGCCTTGTGGAAGCGCTATGAGCAAAGTGGCTTCAATAAGGACCTGGAAGACTCGATCTGTTGCACTCGGAATTCCTCCATTCCCATCCCTCACAAAGCCTCCAACGAGCTCAAGCGCTTTTTCGGCTGGAAAGGCGTTACTCGCCCGATTCAACACACCTCAGTCGTCGAAGGACGATTTGGACAACACCATTTCTACGCTCAAGGAGCCTTAGACCTATATTCCGCGCACGACGTCCAGCACTATCAATCCCTTAGCGTCCTTGGATCAACGCTTCGCATTCGCTTTGAAGAAACGGGTGCGGCAAAAGATTTGGACGATGCCATTTCCTTGCAGACGCGAGCCATGGAGATGGCGCGTACCACGAATCCTTTCGATCATACTCGGGCGTGCAACAATGTGGCAACATGTCTCATTAGTAGGTTTGAGGAGACCAACGACGTTCAAGATTTGGACAAAGCTATCTCCATTCTTTATTCCATCCTGCAAGACCGACCTCCTGGCATCCATATCGCCCGTCCACGTTGAATAACATCGCTTTCAGTCTTCAGCGCCGGTATGAACAATCAGGAAAACTAGAGGATTTGAACGATGCTATCGCCATGCATTATGATGTCCTGGAGTCTCGTCCTGCGCCACATCAATTTCGGGCACAAACACTTGTGAATCTTGCCCTGTGCTTGCGATACCGTTTCGAGATAAGTGGGACATTGGCCGATATAGATGCAGCGATCGCCAACAATTCTGAGGCGTTCAATTTGCGGCCCTCGGCTCATCCATATCACCTATTCTCACTGACCCGTTTAGGCATCGACTTCCATACACGTTTCCAACACACCGGCAACTGTGACGATCTGACTGAGGCTATCTCGGATCTTCGGAAAGTCATTGACCTCTGCCTGGATCTCACCGAGAACTCTTCGACTTCCTCAGCACCCTCGGAAACACCCTCAGAACGCGCTTTGAGGAAAAAGGGGGCCAGCAAGACTTGGCCGATGCGCTTGATATGCAGCGTCGATCGCAGAAATTGTGTCCTCCAAGAACCTCGAGCTTCCCAACATCCTCCATAATCTTGGGGCCACGCTTCTAACGCAATACGAGCAAACTCAATCGCAAGAGACTCTAGCGGAGGCCATCGATATTCACCGCGCAGCCTTGAAATTACGGCTGGGGCCAAATCCTCGTCGCTTCGAGTCCTCAACAACCTTGCGCGAGCGCTCCACCACCAGTTCAGAGATTCCAAGAAACAGGAAGCCCTCGACGAAGCGCTCGCTCTGTACACCGAGGCACTTGGCTTGTGCGGTACCACCCATCCTTCTCGGTCTATTGCAGTCGAAGGGCTTGCAGATGTCTTGTACAGTCGCTTCGAGCTGTGCAACTCCTTTGATGACCTCGATAGATCCATCGCCCTGTACGAGGAGCGGCTCACCCTGACTTCGTCATTCAAATCTGGACGCAAAGAGACGGTGTCAAACAATTTGGCAATCGCTTGCGCTGCAAAGGCAAAGCATGCCTAATAGACGAAATGTAATGGATAGAAACAGCTAGAGTACAGAAGCAATTAGATTAAATATGGGTATCCTGATTCCAACCCTACTTGTACATTACGCACCATCCGTGTAAATCATAGCGCCGACAGCATAATATTCCCTTCATTCTACTTTTGTCCGACGCAGCGGGATAGCGCCCAGATACCTTCCTGACGTCCGCCACCACACCGCCAAACACCGAGCGCCAACATCCCCCAACCCCGAATGAGCGATAACACGGGGGTGCAGCAGCGCTCCGCGACCATGCTGGGCAGCGATACCCAGCGCACCAAGCCGCCGCTCGCTCGCCCACACCAACACCGCCGACACCGCGCTCGCCAGGCACAGTGAGGAGAAGGTAGTACCGAGCGCCAGGTAAATAGAGGTGTAGATGGGCGGTGGAACAGAGGAGGAAGAGGAAAAGAAACGTATGGTGAATCGCAAGCAATATACGATGCGCGCGGAGAGGTTGACGATGTTGGCGTACACCAGGGAGGCGTCGCCTAGGCCGGCGCGGTACAGCAGCAGCGCAGCAGTGATGTATATGGCGGAGAAGCCAATCATCCACCTGTATAATTATGCACGTCAGCTGTGGTGATAGATTGAATGAGATGGGGCATTGATACGCACCTGCTCTGCCTGTTCAAATCCTGCGGCGTCGCCACACTCGCAAGAATGCCTCCAGCGCGCCGTTCACCGCCAGCACGGGGATATACCACACCCACGCCGCAAGCACGCTGGGGCGCTCGTTGCTAGGTACGCGGGCGGGAGCAGCAGCGGAAGGAGGAGGGGGAGATATGCGGTACCGAAGACGAGGAGGATGAGGGAGAGGGAGGTTTGGGTACGAGTACTGAGTGAGCGCTGCGGAGGATTCGATGAGGGCTGTATCGTGTTCTTGGGTTGTCGTATAGGCTGGGATTTGGTTTGAGTTTTGACGGAGGTGCGGATTTGCAGTGCCTGCGCCTAGAGTGCGCGAAAGAAGACGCGCAGCGTCTCTTCGATGGGCTGGAAAACAATACGCGCCACGAGCGAGCCTACATCGTCAGAAAGCCGATTAGCATGGTTGCATTATCACCAGCGCAGGTAGGAGATGGTTTGCAGAGCGGAACGAGGAACTTGAAGGATGAGACGGACCACGCACCATAGTTGACAGCAATGGCGTATCCGCCTGATCGCGCAGGGGCTGAACCACGATAGGATGAGCTTGTCGCCTTCAGTGAGGAAGTGTTTTACGAGGGATTGGAGGGTCAGAGTGAGCGAGAGCTGGAGCGAGGTGGGGTCGAGGTAGGTGGCGATGAGGGTTGCGGATTTCCTGTGAGCAAAGGCGATAGAATTAAGTCAGGAGTGAGTTAATATAAAGAGTGTGATGATGTACCTGAAGACGAGGAGGACGAAGACGGAGAGGGCAGTTTGGGACGCATATATCCCACACCGAGATACGCGAGGTACGTCCCGAACACGACCGCACTGTACATAAGCTGCCCAAGGGCAAACGCGACGAGCGCCAGGCCGCCCGTGCCCGCGCGGGCATCGTACATCAGCACGAGGAACGTGGTGAGGCTCTTCGCGGTCACGCCCAGCCCCTCAGCGCGCACGCGCACGCCCACTTTGAGCTCGGACATCGCCCTATACACATGGACCCGCAGTGAACAAACGCATACACGCGACCGCAAAAGGTGGACGCAAAACAAGATGAGGGAACAGAGAAAGCAATGAGCCAGTTAGTCAACGAGGACGCAGAGAACGGACGCAGCGAGCACAGGCGGACGCACACGTTGTACAAGGGCTCGCTGAGCAGCTCGCCGACCGCCGCGAGCGCGTACATCCCCACCGCCGCCTGAAAGTGCGGCTGCGCCTGCAGCTCCGCGCCCGCCGCGCGCGCGAAGAGCGCCGCCGTGCCGAGCGCGAGCGGGATGCCCGCGAGCACGGGGAGGAAGGCGAGGTTCGCCGTGCGTGCGTTCCCAGGTCCACCCGCGCTTGGACTCGCGCCGTTGCGGCCAAGTGCCTGATCCCCGGCCGCGCGGAGGAGTGCCCCGCGCACGCCCTCGCGGCTGAGGAAGAGGATGGTGCTCAGGACGAGGTCGAGCTGGATGGACGCGGCGCCGAAGGCGGTCGGGGACGCGAGGCGGAACAGCGCCTGGTTGAGCGCGAAGGTGGTCAGGCGGGAGAGGAGCTGGAGCGCGATGAGGGAGGAGGCGGAGGCGACGGAGGCGCTCAGCAGCGAGCGGCCTGGCGTCGAGGCCATCGTGGCGGTTGGTGATGATGATGTCAACGACGAGGACGTTGTGGTCAACGTGGACGCTGCTTATGTAAGACACTGACACGGTATGTACTCGACATGAAATGCCACTTTGTACCAGCCATAATGCATAACTCGTGAAGTGCTGTATGAAAAATTTCGAATAAAAATTGGTATTTACTTTGACTAAGCTATACTACGACATATCTTCTTCAGCTAAAAAAGCATACCCTTTTGAGGTACTTAACAACAGCACTTCTTTCTACTCACAGATCAACCGCAAATACCTCTAGGATACCTCTCAAACTCACCCTAAAATTTCCACTCTTTCGCATAATCTACGTTGATATTAGGTATAGACTTTACTCATGATTATGCTCATCCCAAGCCAATTAACGTAGAATACAATGTTACAAAGCCGCAAAAGTACATGCCGACATATCATATTGATACACTTGTGCATTAGCGGACGCAACGCCGGGTCGTAAAGAATAAGCGCAAAAAAAAAAGAATAAAACACAAAATAGTAGCCGTAGGGGGGGAAGAGGAAAGGAATAAAGCACAACTACTAAATCATCATCGGGACATGTCATAAACGTACGAGATAGGAACATATAACAAACGGACCAAGAACCAACCACCGAAAGCAAGAGAAAGCAAGCAAATAACGTTACCAACCAACGCACTAACCTTCCTTCAGTCCACCAAAAAAAAACCCCGCGAACGGGATCCAACCCATTCACTCATTCACTCCTCATCCCATCCTCCTCCCCCGCCGCCCTCAGCGCGCGCCGCACGGGCGTCCTCTCCCTCTCATGCTCATCCAGCACGGACATCAGCCGCAGCCGCTGCTCGCGCACAGGCTCTTTGCCACCGCCGCGGCGCGCCGCTGATCGCCTCCGCAAACGCAAACGCCAGCCCCACGGACGCACTCAGCACGCGCCACTGCGGCCCAGCACGTCGAGGTTCACGACGCCCGCGCGCGCGCCGACCGCCGCGTACGGGTACGCCGTCTGCGCCGCGAGCGCACGATCGCCGCCGTGAGCGGGTCGAGCGGGGCCGGCGGGCCTGTGCGCGCGGGGCGGGGACCCGGCGGGGGATGGGCAGGGGCAGCGGGCGCGTAGGCGGGGTTGAAGGAGATGAGGCAGCCGAGGAGGGCGGGCAGGATCAGCGTGGGGATGGCCCATTGCAGGAGACCTGCCAGAAGGCGGGCGTTTGGAAGACGCTGAGGGGGGGATAGGGTACTGCGAGGGTCGAGTCGCCCTTGGGTTGATGGGAATCTGGAAAATAGGAGTATGTGAGACAACGCTGAAACCGACGCCTGGTACACCAAATGGACGCGTTGGAAGTGATAGATGCGGGGAAGGACATGTGTAGCACTTGTGAGGTGCGGTATTCGTACTCGAAATCACGTCGTCTCCCAGCCAACGCATCGAAATGAGTATCCATGGCGGAAAGAGAAATGACGTACCTGCAATGATTTCCAGGGGATCGTAACGGAGAGGATGTAAAGTAGCTCAAAGACCGATGTCACCGACCAGATATTGCGCGAATTTGAAAGGAACTATAGCAGATTTAGTCTCAAGCGAGTAACAAAGTAGAGCGCCGGATCGACGTGGACGAACCGCGCGCAGCGCCACCAGGAGCTCATTCCCATTCTGCAGGATCTGCTGCTGCTTGAACTGCTCGACGACGGCAGATTTGACTTCAGCAGCCTTGGGGAGGTGCTCGATGATGCTCTTGGCTGGACTGGCAGGAGCGCTGGGGGGCAATGGCGGCAGGCTGCTCGGGGTGGTGGGGTCGGCTGGCGGGGCGCCTGGGCGGGGGTCTCGTCAGTGGGAGAAGAGCGCTTGAGAAAGGCGGAGATGCTGCGCACATCCTTGGCGGGAGTCTCTTCGATGGCATCGAGGGCGCGACGGTGAGCGGACGACCTGGGTTTAGCAAAGGGGTCGTTGGTCGAGGAGGGCGCGAAGCGGCCGCTAAAGAGACAATGACGCGTGAGTAGGTAGTTTGCCATCAAAACGGGGATAGCGCACCTGGGAATGGCGGGGGCGGGTTGCGGCTGGACGCTGCGCCTGCGGCGGCCAAAGAGGCCGGCAAAGGCAGGGTCGTCCTCGAGGGCGTCCTGATTTGCGTCGAGGTGTTTCTTGATGCGGACCTGGAGCTCGTCCTTTGTGCCGAGGTCGCTGAGGCGGAGGGCGAGGGCGATTTCTTGAAGTTCTGATTTCTTTTTGGAGGGGAGCGTGCCGGAGTATGCGACGGGGGCCATGACGGGAGGAACAGAGAGCGATTCAGATCAACAATAAACAACACGTGTCGCCTCCTTTGGACGCGCCGGCACGTGACAGCGGCCCGAGGCAATGGGCCAGGGATGTAGCGACCATCGACCATCTGCCACCACCGTATCCATGAGAGTGATATAATAGACTCCTCCGTCCCCGTCGTCCCACACCTTCATTCTTCCTTCCTTCTTTCATTCTCGGTCTCCGGCAGGCCCTTTTGCACTAATGTATTCGCCCCTTCTCCTCCTTGCGTTCTTTGGCGTGCTCGCCGGCCAAGGTAGCTACTCAAATTTTATCTTACGGTGCGACCGCGGGTGCTTATGCAGGGACAGTGCTGGCGCAGTTCCCGACCTTTAACATCACCGTCGGGACGACGAACATGACCACGACCCAGATCCTAGACATCCCCGACAGCCCCGTCAAGACCGCGGTAAGTGCATACACTGAGGATATCTGATCCGCCCACTGATGGCAGATTGCAGTGCGCTTCGAACCTGACGGAGACGCAGGGCCTTTTCGCGGCCTGCGGGCAAGATCCCAGCTGCCTGTGCAACGCAACCACTGTCGCATCGCTCGTCAACACGGAGACATGCATGTTCCACAGCCTCGTCGCCGCAAACACGAAGGCTCCCAGCCCACTTGCAGGTTCTAATGTGGTGCTCGGAGGTGTGTGCGAATATGTGTTTCGCTGAACTAGCGCTGACTTCTTGACAGCATACTCGACGGCATGCTCGCAGAACAAGGTGGTGCTGGCTGCCAATCAGACGGCCTTGGTGCTCCCGGCGAACTGGGACGGACCTTTCGTTGCGGTGCTGTCGACGGGTCCGATGGTGGTAGTGGTCGGGATTGGGGCGGTGCTTGGATTTTCTGCGTTGTACCTACTGTCGAACCTGGAGTAGACAATGGCTGGCTTAGAGTAGAGCAATGAGATTCCCACGTGCTAAAATTGAAAGCCCGCTGGGTGTTAGGTGGCAAAATAAACTTGACTTGAGCTCACCACCACCACCACCATGTCCTCCTACAAGTCCGCCCTCCGCTCAACCACAATCGCTGACCCCCCATACCGCGACCAGGCTCGCCAGCTCCAGGAGCTCTTCCCCACCTGGAGCAACGATGGTGCGCCGCCCAACAACATTCATCCCCGCACACCCAGCTCATCTTTTTTTCTTCTCCAGACCTGCTTCCCTCCTCACAGAAGTGTCTGGCGACATCCACTAGCCGCCACCAAGATAGCGAAGGTGCGTTTCCCTCTTCTCTCAGCATACATCTTTCCAACGTGTTTTTCCATGCAAGGCACCGTGGAGCCCTGGGGCGAAGTCTCGCGCAAGAAGGACAAAAAGCAGCCCTCGTCCACCCCAGCCGCAGCCAAGTCACCCTCAGCCGTCCCCCGAGGCGACTCGCGCGGGGGCCGCGGCGGACGAGGTGGTCGTGGTGGCCCTGGTCGCGGCGGTGCCGTCACCCGTGGCCGCGGTGGCCAGCCCAGAGGCGGTGCAAACGGGCCACACACCCCATCCCTCTGCACCCACCGCCAACGGCACCCCGTCAGGATCAGCTGATGCCTCCAAGACCGCTGTCGCAGACGCATCTGCCAAGATTGCTGCAGAGTCGCACGACCAACAAGAGGCCACGACTGGCTGGGCGGACGCCACACCAATCGAGTCACCAGCTGCGGCCCCAGCACCACTAGCACCAGCAGCCCCCTCAACTTGGGCACCGACGCCCGCTGCAGAAACCAACGGTACAGCAGCACCCGTCCCACACCCACCGGCCAGCAAGCAGCCTTCAAAACCCGCCACTTCAAAGATGTCGTGGGCCCAAATTGCCCGGTGCGTTTTTAAAAAATATCCATTTTGACATTTTGATGCTTATTTCGTCGTCTGCAGTCCCCACGAGAAACCAGCCGCCCCCATCCCCCCACCACAACAAACACATGCCGCGCCTACAATCGCAGCCCCCGCACCACCCGCCCCTGAGCCAGAGGCCCGCGAATCAGGATGGGAAGAACCCACAACGGTCGAAGCGCCCACGTGGGACGAGCCCCCGCCGAAGCAGGAGACAGCGGCCATCGCTGAGCCGTGGCCGCCTTCAACGGAGGCCGCGGCGGAACCCCCCAAGGCGGAGGCAGCACAGCCGACCGCGCCTGTGGCAGAGGAGAAGCCCGAGGCTGTGGAGGAGAAGCCGGCTGCTGCCTCGGAGCCCGTGCCCGAGCAGAAGCCGGAAGTGAAGGCCTCGCCTGCGCCTGTGGCGGCACATGCTGCCCCGGCGCTCGCTGCCCAGGTTGCGGCGACGCCCTCGCCAAAATTGAGCACGCGCCCTGCGGTCAGGACCGCGGCGAGGTACAAGATCCCTGATCAGCCCGTCACGATGCCTCTCTCGTTTGGTACTGGTCTCGAAAAAGTTGGTATGCAGTTTGGGAGCTTGAGCCTTGCGGAGGATGGATCTGTCGTTGTGCAGTGCGTTGTTATGTTTGTTTTTCCAAGAAGAAAAAAACTGATTTGTTTTCGTATGTAGGGAATCTGAACCTGCGCCAGCCGAGCCCGAAACTCCTCCTGCCCCTCAACCAAAAGCACCGGAGACTTTGGCAGCACCCCCTTCTACGGCGCCTGCCGCTTCGACGTCACTCGCGTCGGTCTTCCAACAGCAACAAGCTGCTCCTCAACAAGCACAACCCCCCGCTCAAACATTAGCCCCTCCTCCCCAGACTACCGGTCATCACGCACTTCCCACCTCCATCTCTCAACCCATTCAAACAACTCATGCTGCTGCGACAGCATCGCCTCTCCAACAGTTTGCTCAACAACAACAGCAGCAACAACAACAAACTGCTTCTCAACAGCAATCTCTTGTCAACACCACCACCACCACTCACCAATCACAACAACCACAACAGCAACAACACCATCAACAACAACCCCCGCATATCCTCCAACAACAACAGCAAGCACAGCTCCAATCACAACATCTCCAGCACCTCCCTCAACAGGTGCAGCAAACCCACACCACGCACCACTCATACACCCAGCACGGGCTCCCGACGCACATCGACCCCTCGCAGACCCAGACGCCTGTGCAGCAGCAGCCTCTGCAGAGTGCGACGCACTCGAGCTACTTCCGCCAGGCGGATGGCGCGTCGTCCGCGCCGTACTTCCACACCCCGACGCCACCCGCGGCGCAGGCGCAGGACAGCCCCTACGGCTCGTTCGGCCAGCTCGGCGCGCAGGGCCAGCACCAGCAGGCGTCGCATCTCGGCGGCTTTGCGGCGTCGGATTATGCATACAGCGAGTCTCGTGGTGGAGTAAGTGTTTTCTCGGTGTCGTTTTTAATTTGATTCTGATGTTGTTTTTTCTTTGCGTTTGTAGGGATTCTATGAGCCATACAACCAGCCTTCTGCCTTTGGCGGACGCAACCCGCTCGGCCACGACGACATCAAGGGCCTGCCTGGATCCCAGCAGCCCACGCCCGCCGCACTGACCGGTTCGACCGCCCAGGCCGCACAGCACGCCTCGCAGGCCGCGAGCCAGCCACAGCCCACGGGCGGGCAGGGCCCGCAGCAGACGTACCCGCCGCCCGTGCCGTACTACTACACGCACGCGTACCCGCAGAACCAGTACTACGGCACGCCGTACAGCTCCGGGTACGTCCCGCAGCCGTTCGTCAAGTACCCCGCGATGTTCCAGCCGGGCCCGCCGGGCCCCGGCGCGGCCGCGAACCCCGCGGCGAAGCAGCCCGCGGGCGGCGTCGGCGTCGGCGGGCAGCCGCAGAGCAACCCGTACTCGCAGGGCCTGTACCAGCAGAGCGCGTACGAGGACTACCAGCAGCAACAGCAGCAGCAACACCACTCGCAGCACCAGCAGCACCAGCACAGCCATTCCCTGGGGCTCGCGCAGGGCGCGGGCGGTGTCGGCGGCGCGGGCGAGTACGGCAAGCAGCAGCAACAGCTGTATGGCGGCGCGCAGGGCGGGATGCAGGGCTTCATGGGCCTCGGCGCGCAGGGCGGCGCAGGGGGCGCGGGGCCGGCGTCGAATGCGGGCCGCGGAGCGCCGCGTCGCCTGAGGCGGCGTACAAGCCGTACGCGGCGAAGGACGTCGCGGGCGCGACCGGCCGCGGCGCGCCTGTGCAGCAGGGCGGGCAGGGGCAGGGCCAGCCGCAGGGACAGCAAGGACCTGCGGGCCAGGGCGGGCCTCAGGGCCAGAGCTTCTATGGCGGGAACAGGTTTGGCAGCGGCGTTGGGGGCGCGGGCGCAGGTGGCGTGGGCGTTGGCGGCGGCCCTCAGCAGGCGGGGCACCACCAGCAGGGCGGCCCGCATCTTGGGTACCCGCAGGGCGCGAGCGAGGCGAACTTTTATGGGTACCAGCCGAGGCAGCAGCAGGGGTACTGGCAGTGAGGGGTGAGGCCTGGGCCTGAGGGGTGGATGAGCGCCTGAGGGCCTCCGCTGCGTGTGTGTGTCGCTTTTTCTTGTCTTGTGTTGTCGGTTTTCTCTCGACCGCTTGCATCTTTTTTTTTACCCCGCTCTCTCTCGTATGTTCTTTTGTTTCTCTTCTCTCTGCCTCACGTTTCATCATCCATTTGTCTATCTCTACTATCGTACATTCGAATGCATCTCTCTCAGTCTCTCCTACCTCTGTATGTGCAATGCAATTCCAACCCAGAGCTTTGATGATACATACGCGCCGTCGCGGCTATACTGAGAATATTTCGGTCCTGTGTATTTGTAACTCTGGTCTAAATCGATGGCTGTTTTGCAGCCTAGATCTGACTCTGTACATCCGCGCTGCTCTCGAAAAAGAGACTGGCTAGATATTAAACTTGAAGCATCATGTGTCGACCTGTCATTATGAACTAAGTCAGAATTTCTTGTCACCAAATATGTCAATTAATTAACTACAACAAAACTGCTTAGGATGCAGGGATTAATCTTTGATACTGATATACTACAACCTCAAAACTTGACCGCATTTCGTTGAAAGGCTCGTACTACATATTCCCATCAACACGCATGTCAAAGCGTGAGAAATTCAACACAGACGCGTCTCTGCACTGATCGACTCATAACTGTGCATGTGCATGATCCCAGAATCAACCACTCCCGTCAGCTCCCATCTCAATATTCTTGCCATGACCAACACACGTTGCGTTGAACGTTCGAAACTTTATCGACTGTCTGGACCCGTAGGATGCTGGAATTATCATCTCGACGTTGATACACGCCACGATAATGCGGTTAACGAGCTGCTAGGACCAGTCAAAGCCATCGGTACGTACCCTTGCCATCTAAATTCATACCAGGTAGTCATGATATATGAATCGTGTGCAGAAACGGTGCCGTTCTATCACTACAACATTTTTGGCTCCCCGAGATAGGTTGTTTCTATGTTAATGAGAAAGCCAATGAAGACAAGTTGAAGACGCTCGACAACCCGAGTAGCTGAAGAGTATTAGTGGCAAGGTGCGCATTCTTTAACTTCCGAAGTCCTGGAATTATATACAACGGGAAAGTCCACAGATACCGCTACAAACCGACAAAACCTAAATCAAAAATCATCTCCCTACATGATTCTTTTTGGGTAGGCGATTACTGCGAAATACAGAAACAGACCTACAACAAGCTGCTGCCATCGGCGCCATTTTCCAACAGCAGCTTCACAATTCTCTTGTATCCTCCAGCTGACGCCGCCTGGAGTGCAGTGCCATAGTCTCCTCCCTGCACGTTGACATCCGCCCCCTTCTCTACCAGCACTTCGCAATTCCATCGTATCCTCCAACTGATGCCGCCAGGAGCGCAGTGCCATAGTGTCCTCCCTGCATGTTGACATCTGCCCCTTTCTCTACCAGCAGCTTTGCTATTCCCTCATATCCATGCGCTGACGCCGCTGGAGTGCAGTGCCGTAGATTCCTCCCTGCATGTTGACATCCGCCCCCTTCTCTAACAGCAGCTTTGCAATTTCCTCGTGTCCTCGAGCTGACACCGCCGCCTGAAGTGCGTGCCGTAGTGTCCTCCCTGCATGTTGACATCTGCCCCTTTCTCTACCAGCAGCTTCGCAATTTCCTTGTATCCTTCACCTGATGCCGCCTGGAGTGCAGTGCCGTATCTTCCTCCCTGCATGTTGACATCCGCCCCTTTCTCCACCAGCAGCTTTGCTATTCCCTCATACCCTTGCGCTGACGCCGCCTGAAGTGCAGTGCCGTAGCGTCCTCCCTGCATGTTGATATCTGCCCCTTTCTCTACCAGCAGCTTCGCAGTTCCCTCATGTCCTCCAGCTGACGCTGCCTGGAGTGCAGTGCCGTATAGTCCTCCCTGCGTGTTGACATCCGCCCCATTCTCTATCAGCAGCTTCGCAATTTCCTCACGTCCATCAGCTGATACGACCTGGAGTGCAGTGCCGAAGTAGCCTTCCTGCATGTTGAGATCCGCCCCTTTCTCTACCAGCAGCTTTGCAATTCCCATATATCCTTTACCTGATCCCTCGTGGAATCGAACTAACGCCGCCAGGAGTGCAGTGCCGTATTCTCCTCCCTGAATGTTGACATCCGCCCCTTTCTCTACCAGCAGCTTTGCAATTCCCTCATATCCTTCACCTGATGTGACCTGGAGTGCAGTGCTGTATTTTCCTCCCTGCATGTTGATATCTGCCCCTTTCTCTATCAGCAACTTTGCAATTCCCTCGTATCCTCTGAATGACGCCGCCAGGAGTGCAGTATAGCCGTCTTCGTCCTGCATGTTGACATCCGCCCCCTTCTCTACCAACAGCTTTGCAATTCCCTCGTGTCCTCGAGCTGACGCCGCCTGAAGTGCAGTGCCGTAGCGTCCTCCCCGCATGTTGACATCCGCCCCTTTCTCTATCAGCAGCTTCACGATTTCCTCATATCCTTCACCTGATGCCGCCTGGAGCGCAGTACCGTATTTTCCTCCCTGCATGTTGACATCCGCCCCTTTCTCTATCAGCAGCTTCACAATTTCCTCATATCCTTCACCTGATGCTGCCTGGAGTGCAGTGCCATATGCTCCTCCCTGTGCGTTGACATCTGCTCCCTTCTCCAATAGATATGCTGACACTTGTTGCAGGCCGGCCCGTGAAGCGTAATAAAGTTGTGTACCAATGATGATCGGCCGTTTCCAAAGGATACTTTATCTATATCGCACAAGTTGATCCAATTGAGGAACGTAGCACTGTTAAGCGCAAACAGTTCCTGTGCTAATGCCAATGTCGAGGATTTCTCAGACGATCGATGCCGCCAGAATGTGCATGAAAACCCAGTATTCGGCAGCATAATGTTTGAGGGGGAAGGGATGACCATGTTATGTCCTTGTTGGTGTCCTGTAGGTATCCTCGTCGATATTATCGTTGCTGTCCTTGTCTCTGTCCTTGGAGTCATCCATGGCACTATCCCAATCTACCGAGTCAAGTGCATCAAACTGCAGAAGATAGGCCAAGCATGTCTGAGATATCAGGGCATGGGAGAGTTCGCCACTAGTCAAATGGAAATGTGAGGTGGTTCCCGTACGGACGCGTTCGGAAAGAAGATACTCCTTGATGGAGAAGTGCGCCAACTTGACTTTTCCTATTGTCTTTCTCAGCAAGCTATTCCATAGTACCATCTTGACTTATACATACCTTTAGATTCTGTGATGAACCCGGAACATTTTATCAATACATCCTCTACATTCCAGTAGCGAAGCTCCGGTGTACACCGTGGTCCATCGTCTGCATCCAAATCCACAATCACAGTTTCAGCAATTTCTGCGAGGGTCATTGGGCGAATAGAAAAGCACAGCCAGCGCAGGAATGTTTTCGTCTCCGTACGGTCGGCCTGGTTGGCGATCTTGGACAGAATGTGATCATACGTTTCGTATAATCCAATTGGTAGAATGTCCAGCTGTTTCATTACTGACCGACGGTTCGAGCATTTCTTCAGCTCCATGAGCTGCAACGCAACCCATCGAAACCTAAATTTGCCGTAAATGACAATTCTTTAAAGTTCGAATTGGTAGTGACTCTTACATTCCGCCAGCCCGCATTGTTAGGGTTGACTTTATGATGCCGCGTGTCTCATCATCCCATTTCTTTACTTCCGACAGCTGTTGCTCGAGATAGATTGTGATGTCATGATTCGCAGACTCTGTTGCCAAATCCACGCAGTTCGGGTCAAGTGATTGGAGAACATCGTTAATCTCGCGCTCCGGCCGACTAGCGACCACCATATGCAAGTTGCCCATCTTGCATGAAATTATCTGCTCAATCCACAACAGCAACTTCTCTCGTTCGACGCATTCATCAAGGGAATCGATGATAATGTATGTTGTTTGAAGGCCACTGATGAGCTGATGGAGAGTGTCCTGAAGGGAGCGGATGGAAGGCTGTTGGCCATGACCATACAAATCCACCAGCACGGCGGGGATACCATCGCATTGGAGAGAGAGCTGCCCAATGAGGGATCGAAGGAGTTTATCGTGCAGCTGAAGATCCTTTTGTGAATCTCGTCCATCGAAGAAGAAATAGGCGTAAGAAATTGATTCATCTTCGCTACGAAGTGCGATAATCTTTTCGATAATGGATGAACTGAGAAAACGGTAGCTAGTTTTAGTTATTATCGCGTCCTTAAAGACTTGAAGCTTACCATAAAATCGTTTTTCCACACCCGGCTGTGTGATTGCTCAATAACGCCCAGGGTTTATGATATTATGGGAAAACTTACCGGCTCCCTTGATCCAGAGGAAGTCAGCCTTTTCCTGCAACTTGCGGAACCGCATCCCATTGAGAAACCAGGAGCAGGTATTGGTTTGATGCTTCTCGCGCGATTCATGGTAATTCTTCGAAGAGTCAGGTGCAGAGAGCCACTGTTGAATCTCCATCGCTGAAATAAATAAACGGTGAATTTCAATCTTCAGACGGAATAAAAATTCATGCAAATACCTTTCTGGTCGTCTTTGATCGTCTTCAAAGTTGCCTTGATCTCTGATATGCCACCTTCAGCCCCGAGAATTACCCTTCTATCGAATTTTTGCTTTAGGTCATTGCAGGACTTCAAACATTGTTCAATACGTGATTTCATATCGTCTGATAACTGGGAGTTCAAAGTTCGCCCTACGAAACGACCGTCATCGAATGAGATTAGACAAATGAGTCACTTGGAAGTTGACGTACTCAAGAAATTTTGTTTCGTATACTCATGAATGAGCGACGTAACCTTCAGCGATGTGCGGCCGATTTCCTCGATAACATTAGTCGTCCCTTCAATCGATAGCAAGTTTGGACGCTCCTTGGCAACACCTAACACCTCCCGCAGGTTTGCGGCCAGATCTTGAATGGTAGCATCGATGCCCTCCGCCTCCTGGACGGCCTATTTGGATGATATGATATCTGTAGCATTATTCTTTATATAAAATTACTCACCTTATAGACAGAAGACATAACAGTCCATGATGCTTTCAAGATAGGATGTGCCTATTTACATGCCCATTGAGTCAATAAGATGGGAAATAGAAGCGATTTGCAATGATCGAACATACTTCGGCGACGTTATCCATGATATTTTTCGTCAATTGCAAGGCTCGGCCAAGCGCAGAAATCCCAGTAGACACTTGACTGGCATTATTGAGGCGAGAAATATTTGCGTCGACAGTTTCCATGAACCGGTTGAAACTATCCTCAGGCTCGGGAATAAGAGACAGATCGATCTTTATCTTTGATACGATTCCGGTGCCAGCCTCGTCTTCGAGGCCAAGAGTTATGTCTGATTACAATCAGCTTTCGACAGCAGTAGAGGTAGAAATGTGCAAACCGTTTTCAAGCAACTCAAAGCCTTCCCACTATGCTGTCCAACTATATACTTTCTGATACGAACCCTGCTTTGTCGGTAGATAACTATCTTGATCGTCGATGAGGGGTGGAGCAAGCTAATGTCAAGGAGACAATTCATTAGAGCGGGCTCTATCACGATGAGAATGTAAACTCGCAATTCGTGACCTTCTGGCCATTCCCATCGGGGGAGGGTACACAGGGTTTCTTCTCCGACTTTGCAACTTCCTTATCATCCACGAAGATTTTCACAAAGTGATCTGGTCGTGTATCCGATGTCTCTCAAGGTCGCCCACGACCTCAATCCCTAAATCGATACTATGAACAATGTCCTATTACCACAAGAGAATTTTCTTACTTGCTAAGTGGGCTCGAATCGGGACTGCAGACGGTCGATTATCGCTTGCCATGTTGTGGAAACGAGAAAGATGGCACGAGATCGGCCTTGCCTCGCAGTGCTGTGTTGACCAGTGACCACAGTGCTGTGTTCACATGTCCAAAAGGGCTGTGCGATGACAAGACGAGAATACCACCGATAATCGATAATCTCCGTCTGATTGCTCAACCATATGCATACAATATGTCTCGTGCGCGACCCCGCCTTTAGCGTCTGCGCACCGCAGAGGTTGCAATATTGCAACCGCCTTGTATATGCAGACGGTTAGACGTAACGGAGATTATGGCAGGGGTCGCCATGACTGGAAACTGATGGAAATTGCGCCCATGTCCCTCGTGTCTTTCACGTGTATATCATTCGTGTCGTCATGTTCTCGTGTGTTTGCATCGTCCGCATTTTTCATCTTTCATGCCCGTGCCATGCTATTACGCGTATTCGCGTTGTATGTAATATAGAACAACGCCTAGAAATTCTTGATTATATGTTAATGAGATACACAAATTGAAAGAAACGATATACCTTGCAAGGAAATGACGACGACGTGTCGCCCTCTGGTCCCAACCTCCCCTACAGCTACCTCATCATACTAATAACACAGGCCCGCATCCCTCATTGGAGGTGAGGGTACGTGACGTTTGTTGATGGCGATCGGGGGTGGCCGCTAGGGCGGCGGATGGTGGTGGTGGTGGTGGTGGCGGGACTTGGAAGTAGCGGCCGAGTTGTTTAGCAGGCCCACATCCCTCATTGGAGGGAAGGGACATGCGGTGATTGCTGACGGTGGTCGGGGATGGCAGCGATGGCGACGGTGGACGGTGGTGGTGGTGGTGAACTTGGAAGTGGCGATCAAGTTGTTCAACGCGCCGAAACAAAGGCGCACCGCGGGCGGTATGCGCATCTGTTCTGAGGCTTTCTCGTGCCAGATCTCCAACATCCGCTATATCTCGCACTGTCGCACTTCTTGCATATTCCCAGTCGAGGGAGAGCTCGTGATGTCCACCGACTCATACGTCCGTCATGTTACAGGCCACTATTCCTCCCCACCATTCGCCTTCTCTCCCAGCGCTTCTCCTCTTCGCAATGTGCCAAGACGAACGGGTCGCCCACACCAGCGTCGTGATCGTCCGCCTGGGCATGCGGTATTCAAATATGAGTGATCGATGCCGACGCCCTGGCTGCTGGAGCTCGTCATATGCTCGCCCAGCCAGCACATGCCGCGGTGAACATGCACTGTGTGCTAGTGGGCGCCGGATCGCCATCCTCCGCATCCCGCAACCGTGTACTGTCCGTCCCATGGAGTTCCGCCTCTGACCGCGGGCCCCCGATATCCAACGGGCATCGCAATTTCCCAAGGACCGGGGAGGCGCCCTCGGGGCGAGAGCTGGCAGCGCGTCGGCAAGGGCAGTAGCTGAGGCCTGAGGGCGAAAGGAGGGACGCCAAGGGTGTCAGAGGTGGCGAATGGCAGTGACTGGTTCGCACCTGGTGGATCTCCCGCCCCGGGTCTTCCCTCTGGTATCCCGCTCCCCTAATCCCTTCGTTAGATGGTGGTGGGTTGATACAATGTCAGTAACAAATTGAAATTGGACGAGGTTCAGAATCGGTCACATGATTTGGTCCAGTACCATACACGGTACTTTACACTTGAACTAGTATCTGTTCGATCCAACTGTTGCATACCTTCTTCAGACTACTGACTCGAGTCACAGAATAATGGGGTTCATTTTCTTGCTTTGCCCAAGTCACTTGTTGAGGTGGCCGTGGGTAGCTCGACGACGAACGAAAATGGCACGAACGACCATGTGCACGACGCATGAATAGGCACGAATGTTGCGCCACCGGGCTGGCGCATTTCTGCTACTACTGCTACGACGGCGACGACCTTCTAGTCTACAGACTGGTGTCCCTTCCTTTCCCCAGTCCTTCACATTGAAAGCAACTAGGAGAATATATGTGCCTCTTTTCCTGCACAAATGACCTTCATGCCGGTTGTAGTGGGATGCTACCCATTCTTCGACATACACATAGCTGACTTTCGACTTCTGGAGACTACTACGTCTATTATCTACTATAGCCTGCTTCACTGAGCACTTCCGCCTCTAAATCTTAGGCCTCGGCTTCAGTCTCCCACTCATAGCTCTATACTCCGCTATATGCACAGCATCACCATCGTAATTTAGCGCTCATCGACATCGTTCGCTACTCTTCCACCCGCCCTTTGACTGACTGCCCCTTCCATGGCTCATCTACTTTCCAACACTCCCAATTACGGTTACACTGGCTTCCTCCATTTCGCTAGCCAATTATTGCGAGACAGCTTGCGCGCCAGCACGCTCCTCATCGCCGTCAACGCAACTAATTCACCACCCCATTCACTTCCACTTTATCTATTATCTGAGCCTTCCTAATGATTCGACCTCTGGATTGTCGGGACAGCTCGAACGTTGCCTAGACCGAATCATTGCTGTTTTGTTTTTCCCATCATCCCCTCCATCTTCCCCCATCCGGATCATCCTCATATCATACCATGCCCCGCTCCTCGTCTTCTTCCAGTGTTCCCAGGTGTTTTGTCAACATCGTAACGCAAGTGCAGATCCAGGGCTGCAGAGACCTATGCCGACTGCTCTCGTACCTACGTGTATTCACTTCATCGAGTTCAATCATACCCATACTAGGTTAGATTACCGGGATGATCAACCTGTGTTTTAAGGCCACCCGCCAGCCAATGACAAGGACGATCAGATCACTCATTCGGGAGTTTCTTATTTTAGTCTCACTTCTTTTCAAGAGCAAATGTTTCATGATTATTTCTTTCTTATTATCGGACACGTTCTCAGTGGTATATGTAGTAGAAACTTTGTACTCCATGTACACCATGTGAAAGCGGGACATTTAGTTGTATATCGAAGGTGATTATAGCAGACCAGCGGTCAAAAGTCCTTACTAGGCCTTACCGCCGACTCCTTAATTTGGGCGAATGCTCCTTGATCCATTCTGAGCTTGCAAAGGGAGGTTGGGCCGTTGAGCCACCCACATGTCAACTGCATGTGATTGTCGTCGCCTGCTCACCATAACATCGACGAAGTGACAGCCACGCAAGCAGCACCCCGGCGGCTGATGCAAGCTCCCTAAGCTCTATCGAACTTCGGAGCCAAGTTGAAGAACATGCTAGAAATCAGTACATATACACCAGGTTCTCGTAAGACACTCGGAGAAAAGCTAGAGTGAAGCAGAGACCTACTTATTGCAATTTGCTATCATTCAGTACCTTCTCTGACTCCTCGGGTAAACAGTGATCTTGTCGGTTCTAAATCTTAGATTGCCATTAGGGCTACTTATTTCCGCTCCGTGGAGTTGTTCAATGGCATATCACTATCCCGAGCCAGAATTAATTTGAATTAACGCAAAAGATTTCTATCAAAATATAGAGGTGCTACCCGGACCGAGTCTCGGCGCCTGTTATGTGGACTTGTGCTTAATCTGAGCCACTTGATACCAAGTACTAGTCCTTACTCCAGGTTTCTTGTTATTTCGTATCTTTATCCAAATGCGACTACGAGGCTTGGACTTTGATCTTTTCTCTTATTCGCCTAGAGGTTTATAAAGCACAGATAAAGCATAATTTGGTTGGTGCTGAGTGGAAACTTGAATGGTCAATTCAAGGCTGCAAGAGTCATTATTATTTGTTGATCCTTCCTTCGAGAGAATAAACACTGTCCTCCTTTGTCGCACCAGATCCCAGATCTCGATGGTTCATTGAGATGTCCATTTGAAGCAGACAGTCTGCATATGTATGCCTCTCTATTTCCATGTATCTACATGAGACGAATGATCTAGGTAGTTCTCCTTAAGCTACAGCTTAAGGCAGCTTAAGGCCCATGATATCCGAGAGCTCTATAAGTAATTCAGATACTCGCATAGGCCATCGATTTTTGCGAACCAGATATGATTACCAACCTTTGTGACAGCCCAGGGCGCTAATCAAAGATCAAACCGCGTCATCGGGCATCCAAATTAGAATGTGCGTTAATCCAAGGCATGAATCATGTCCAGCCAGGACCTTCTTGCCATTGTGAAAAAGAAGACTGGTATATACTCTACATGTGGGCTTGCGTCACTACTCGTGTTTTCACATCACTGAAATGGGGAATGGCATATCAGGTTGAAACCTTACATTGCAGTGTTGTTGCTTGTATCCTTGTTGACTCATTCTATAGATCTTTAAATACTCTGGACTAGATTTATTAGGTAGAAAACTCAGATCATAGAAGTCCGATGCAGATCGAATGGCCACATTATAGTTAATTGTCCACAATTTGCTATATGACGTGGTACTCTCAAATGGGAGTCATGGTTCTAAATATTCAAATATCTCCTTATTTCAAGCAGGCATGTATAAAATCAGGATGCCAGAACCTATCGAAATAATTTTGTGATTCACTGTTCTTCTGCTCCTCTACAATGACAGACGCTCCAGATCTATCCGTCTACCATGCTATGGAGCTCAAAGGCTTCATCGCCAGGGAAATAAAACAATCGTATATGGGCGCAGCGCCCCCTTTTGAGGCCACAAAGAGCTCCGGACAACCTGTATACTTTCATAGGTATTCAACTTCGGTACGTCACACGATATTCTATTCATGGGCTTGAAAAACTAACTGCTATCTCTCTTCCGGTTGTTCCTATTGTTCCGTTTCTTTTCTTCGATTTGATGGCAGACCCATCCCCGCTACAAGCAGAGATACATGATTCTTTGGTTCGAGAAGAGGGTATCCACTTATACTATAACCTCTGATTATCTGAGCCGTGGTGACTTGGTTGCTGAAGGAGATGATCAATCAACTTCTGTACATGGAAGTAGACTTGTGGTGCGTCATACCTAATTATGTCAATGTCAGATGTGTCTCAACCCCTTCTTTCCCAGCGAGGCCTACAAGTTAGGCTTAGGTATTCGTTGACAGTCAAAGACTGTGATATTACTTTTCCCGCAGGCTATCCGTGTGTTATTTCGACCTCAGAGTCTACTCTTGATCAAGTAAGACTTGTTTCCATATGGTTGTGATTGTTTTAAAATTCTTACGCCCATTTTTTCAGACAACATCAGGATTCCCGATTATGATGGCCCATGCTCACGCTCTCGTTTACAAGGTCAACCTTGCATTCAACAGCCCTAGCAAGAGAGATGTATGGTATGAAACCAAGGTCGTAGCACCGCCTGTTGAAGAGATGGCTTCGGGAGCTCCTTGAAAATTGTAGTTGCAGAGAAAGATAAAGATTATGTATCGATGAGATGAGATGGGAATGCGGGAGTATTGGATCGGGAAGAGCATCATTTCTTGCCCAATTAAATAATATGTAGGTTAGAGTCGATGTGGCAAAGCGATATACGTAGTGGGTCGGGAAGAGCACCACTTCTTTACAAAGTAAATAATCATCATCTTTGGATGTTTCAACAGAGCGTCTTCGATGCATTGACATTGGGAGCCGAATTTATATATGCTATTGATCTGCGCGGCTTTCCGAACTATTTATGGTAGACCAAACGGCCGATCCTCCTCAAAGACGTGCTTAAATAGCTTCCAAACAGTCGAAGATAGTACACAGTATATGCACCACGCAAGCCCATTGAACGCAAGGATTGCAATTGTCTCGCCAACCAAGATGGCTTTTCCATGCAGTAGCGAGCCCATTTTGTCTTCAAGGCAGGTGTAAGGGATTCCCAACGGTCACAATGATCCCAAGAGAAACAATTGTGGAATTCTGCAGGCCTGGAGGGTGTCATCCGGAGTTGGTCTTTCGTTAAATTAGCGCATTCCTCCTCGAAAAATCGAGAGCCTCCCTGGCGGTCAGTCGTTTATCGATATTTGCAGTGACCATTCCATCTAGCAAGGGTGCAAGAAATGGGAGATCACTTGTAAGGTGCTTATAGAAAGCCATTAGAATGAGAAGAATGAGATAATGTGAATAGATGATGTTTACCTGATATTTCTCGCAAAGATAAATGCCGAGACATCCAACGTCATAAGCGAATGGATTGAAGTCAAGCTCGCCTGCAAGAACACCGTATGGCTTCTCATGCACCCCAGAGCTTGCTGCATACGCATACAACCTAAATTCTTTGAGTTGGGTATCCAACGGAAATATATGGGATAAATCAAAGTCATTGATTGCGTATACTAATTCTTGGTCTTTTCTTAGCACTTGAAACAGTTCCGGTTCGTAAATTGATTGGCCACCCCATGCGTAGTTAACCAAGATGTTTTCCTCTCGAAGGTCCTAGAAGATGGCACGTAAATAACTGTATTGCCATGTTCAGAATGTGACAAACCAGATGAAAGATGCGATTGTCGTGCAGAACAACGAGGCCCTACAATAAATGAATAAATAAATAAGGATGATCGAGCGTGATAAAGCGGGAGGTCTTCTCAACCTTGAGCGCAAAACGAATAAGATCCAAGATCTCGTAGTTGTGATTGAACCAACAAGTTTTCCATGTCGGATCATCACCCCACCTTAGGGGACAGACCAGTAAAAATGTTGGTGGTGTATAAATGAATACAAGCCACAAGAACTAACCTCGGCGTAATAACGAAAAAATTCTCCTCGTAAGGCAGTATATCCAATACTGGAATAACTCCTGAAAATTCCGTCGGATTGGAAGAAAGTGGTAAATTGTCTTTCAGCCGCTTTAAAATCTTGATCTCGTCGGTGTTGCCATTTACGGTCTTTATGATTACATGACGACCCTGCGAGTCTTGGGCATGCATGAAACGGTGCTGACGACGTAGGTTCCAAATCATTAAGATTTGTACCGATTCTGAAGCGATGCACTCACTCGACATGTAGTTTCAGAATGCCAAGGCCGTGAGTTCAGAATGGCACCATCTTCATATCGAATCTCTTGCTCGCCGATATCGTCCAGAAAAGCGTAGGGGAGCTCTTGTTCTCCAATATAACACGTAGATGCAGCTTCATAGAGAGGGGCTTTGTCCAGATTCCATTGGCTTGCCGGCTGATATTGGTATAGGTCATATCCTTTGGAAGCTAGCCATGGGCGCATTGCAGTCCAGAAAGCTTTTCGCTCAAAGATATCATAATTGCGTGAGTCCCAAGTTTTGAAATCTGGTTTGGTCTACGAAAAAGCTGGTCAGCCGGCCAAGTTTTCCGAGAAATTAGGAACTTACCATCCTGCGCAAGGAAAATGTCGCAGAACTTTCTGGAAGTTGGAAGGAAATTAGACGTGAATAGATCAGCACCAGCAGCGACCGTCAATCGATAATCTTCGTCGTTATAGACGATCAGCCAATCAAGCTCAAGGTCCAACAAGCCCCAAGGACCAGTTTAGTAGAAATTCAGTCGTGATACGGTCAGAAGTGTGAGTAGGCTTGGTAAAGCTTAGGTTCGTTCCAGTTGGTATCGCGCGAGTCATGGAAGAGCGTCACTACATAGTAACTACAAATCAACTCGTCCGCAATGTGTCGGAGTTTTCGTATGATCACCACGCACGGTCCATGATTCCGGTGCCAACATGCAGTAATCTTGCTCTATGAATAGACGGTACTTAGAAAGAAATACTTTGAAAAGATAAAGAAGAAATAAGCATTGAGCACGCAAGCAAGATATATATGAGAAGGGAGGTGACATTGAAAGAAACCAAGACAGACGAGCAGCGATAGTGAGATAGCTAGCTAAGGTATACACAACAATCAATACATGAGTAGGTAGGTAGGTAGAGTAATTATAGGGCCCCTGTCATGGATATTAAGTGGCGATGCGAAGATTGCATGCGCCTCAGGCGGAGACGAGGGACAGATTATATGACATGAGGCGGGGGAGGCTGGTTTGAAAGTGGGAGTGGGGCGCACATTGTAAATTCAATACAACAGAGAATGAAGGCAGGGATATACAACCAATGAAGGTTATTAGAATGCCTCATAGGCAACAAGTAGATAGTGATGGTGGGCAATCTTGATGTCGTCTTCCGGGGTCGTTGGTGCCGAATAGGAAGAGATAACATGGAGCTCATGGGAGCGATAACATGACGGCGATAATGCAAAGGGTGCGTGCGGCTTAACGTTCTGACACTTCATCTTCATCTTCATCGTCCGAATAAGGAGAAACGCAAATGGCACGGTGTGATTGGAAGCGCTTGCGTGCTAGGAAACAACCAGAGGGCTCCGGTGGTGTGCCTTCGCTTCCATCGTCATTTGGGGGCGGAACGGCGAGAACAAGGCGGAACGCGTCCTTCCCATTGAGATAAAATCGGTATAATCGTTTCTCCCTGATAAAGCCAAGGGACTCGTACAACGAGAGCGCGGCGAAGTTGTCGTATTCGGTTTCCAGAACGATCTATGAGTGAATAGTGGGAGCGAAAAAGGAGGGGAAGGGGTGGAGATAGGCAAAAACCCAAGGGAATGGGACGGAAAAAGGGAAACGAGAAATAGGGATGAACGCGTGAGCGGGGCATTTCTTTGGGGTGCTAAGATCCGGCCGTGACTCACCTCGTCCACGCCGTCTGCCTTCATCGCCTGTATAGAGTTTTGAACAAGGGCGCTAGCTATATACAAAGAAAGGGAAAGAAAATAACGAGAAGAGGTCCGCACCAAAGGTGGGTTTTCCCATCATGAATCTAAGAAATCCGGTGAGGGCGGCAGGGAAGGGGCCGGGGGTGACTGACCTATGCCTCGTTTGCGCCATTTCCTGTCGACACTGAGCATCGCGATATACCCGCGATTCGCGAGGTCGTTGTGAACACTCTGTTTACACACGATTACGCCGATGGGGTCCGCGGAGACGCCGCCATCAGCTGGATAGGCCTGTAACGTCAAAAATACGCGTAAATTCACGGTCAGAATGCGAGGCCATCTTTTGAGAGATGAAAATACTTGCAAGAAAAGATAGATGAGGCCTGGAAGGCAGCCGGAACGGATGTCAGCGACGGTGGGTGAGATGATCACACGAGCACAACTTACCATTGGTGGAGGAAGTAGCGGAATGTGTAAATAACATAGGGCTCACTGAGCTCGCTTTGGACGAGAGCCATGATATGTGGGAGGTCGGCCTCGCCGCGGTATGGACGGTAGACGATGGAGGCCATGATGGGCAGAGGAGAGAAGGCCGGCCCGTCACGCTACCCGTCATATTATCGGTGTCACACAGTCACACTAACTCCCTCCGATCCCGACATTTCATTTCCGCAGAGTCCAATCCTGGTCTTTCATCCTCATCGATTTCTGCGCACAACGGATTATCTACGACACTAGTACGGCTTCCACATTGCTTCTCTCTTTTTTCATATCGTCAAATGACCCTTCTATGGACCCTTCTTTTGTCTTCCCAACGTTCTTGACAGGACCCGTGAACCAGTATACGCCGCCATACTTGGGGAAGTAATAATATATCAGAGACAAGACCATCACCCCGCCAAAGACAGCAACGGCGTAGTTCATTTCTTGCACGTCTGTTGTGGGGCTCGATGGGAACAAAAAGACGGTGCCCATGAAACCCATAAAAAGGACCGCCATGATTCCAATAGGCAAGCTCTGTGGCGAGATCAACATTGTTCAGAAGAGAAGGAGAGAATAAAAAGAACTACGCACTAAGACACCGAGATTGAAGGGCCCCGGCTTAAAGTCGTTATCTCCAGTGAACCTTACAACGATGGGTACCGAATATGCATAGTACAATCCCGTTACGCTTAGCGCAAACACAGCGTTGATCGCCTGGCTACCAGCAAACACCAGGAGGCCAAGTGCAAGCGAAAGGATAGCATCAAACCATACAGTGTTTACTGGCGTTTTGGTGTAACTGTTCATGCGGTACAGCCAGTTGGAGAATGGCAGAGCCGAGTCACGGCTGAAGGCGAATGTCTGGCGGCTGGCAGCGAGTAGCTATAAACAATAAACACTATTGTCAGTTTGGGGGACACGAAATAAATCATCGTAAATACGCACCATGCTAGAACCCATCATATACCTAAACACCTAATGTTAATCATGATTGAGCTATGGTAAAATAATCAGGACGTACTGTACAATGACGACGATTGCCCAGATTGCGAGTGTCGGCTTCTGCCCAAAGCTATTGAAGAAAATTTGCG
The DNA here is from genome assembly GCA_014925825.1 of Pholiota molesta. Lineage (NCBI taxonomy): Eukaryota > Fungi > Basidiomycota > Agaricomycetes > Agaricales > Strophariaceae > Pholiota > Pholiota molesta. The sequence continues at coordinate 34,821 of JACGCK010000261.1, forward strand.
CCATGGGCTGAGGACTATCGATAAGCGACTGAATATCAGGACCCATGCAAAAAGCAAGAGACATGTTAATGGCTGAACAAACACTGTTAATGACGCTTGAGATGTAAGAGAAATGTATACATACCCCATCCAAGGACACCCGCAATTCCGATGGCACTAACGATAGCCCAGGGAACAGCTGTGGCTGCATTAGACGCCTCCTCGCTAATATGCACGCTCGAGTCGAAGGAACCTGAAAGTTGTTAATAAAGGTCATCAACGCCTATTTCGAACTTACAGATCGTCCATAGAGGAGCAAGGAAACTCAGAATGAATGCGTATCCATTCGGCCACCCATTCACTAATCGGCAGCGAATTGATTACCATTAGTTTAAGGACTTATAAAGTGCGTAGTCGACTTACCGTTGGTGAAATCCCAAAGTGCAACCTTTGCGCTATTCTTAAATTCACTTGGGGTCGCCGCGGGGAGAGCTATGATGATAGCAAGACACAATCTGCTCACGCATTCAGTTGGGATAATCTAGTAGGGGTAGATAAAAAAATCTTACAGAACATTGAGAACAACATATACAGTTTGCAGCCTGGCCAGGACAGAAGTGCCTAAGCAGCAGATAACTGCGTGCGAGATAACGATAGCGGCATATACGCCACTATTACGATGATCAAGAGTCTGCTCAGAAAGATAGGAATGCCTGGGGACGTACAATAGCTGCCCCGATGTCGGAGAGAAGGCTCCATTCGAGCCAATTGTCGCCGCCGCCATGATCTGCACCGCGCACCCCCAGTCAATCGACGCGACACCGGCGATCGAACCGACCGTGTTTGAATCTATAAATAGAACAGTCAATATTCAACCCACTGTCGAACCCGTCGTGCAAATGAAGGAGACTTGAGCGAATCAAGCACAAATCGCGCTTTGTGCATATAGGTGTAATGCCAATTTATGGATATAGGTGTCTATGAATGGGATAGGAAAGGGGATGGAAGTAGGACGTACAGCCGACAGTCCAGCAAAGGACATTGCGCCACCTCGGGGAGGCGAGTGAGTAGGTCCAGAAGTAGAGCTACGAAAATCGGTAAGCTAATGCCACATTGAGTAGGGAGAAGCGTGCAAGAAAGAAGGTCGGGAATGGAGAAGCATGCGGGTGAGGGAAAGGGAAAGTAATAATGGAATACTCACTCCTCCAGAGGTCGGCGCCGCAGACGCAAGCTCGGCCATAGCGATGCCCACAATAAGAATGAATACACTTGCTACAAGCCACTAGAGCATTATTTAGTCTCTTCATAGTGATCGCAATAATTCCGAAACTTACGCCCCAGACCATTGCGGGACCTCCTCCATTGGGGAGCGCATAAAATAGAACAGACGCGATCGATGGTAGGAGACCAATGATCGAAAATGCAATACCGAAGACCTACAAGTAGGGAAATTGGTTTGTAAATTGGAAGGCAGTGATGTATCTGGACAGTGGGAACTTACTTCCAGAGGTGTGAACGCACGCTTGAACTCTTGCTTATAACCAAGGTCAGCGAGAAGGGCTTCATCTGCCAGTCGAATCTCCTCTGCACGGGAGACAGCAGGCCCTGCTTCAGAGTCGCTCATAGTTATAATCCAAATAGCAGCGGAAATGGAGAAGAGAGAGTATTAACGGCCGCGATACTGCTAACGCCAGTCTAGTTCCAGCGTCAGTAAAGTAAGCGGGATGAGAGAGGCAAGCTCGGGGAGTAACAGTGAGCGGCGCTTCTCTTCGCGTTCTCACCCCTTCTCTTTTAATACAATCACGCACCAGAGGGGCACTGCTAGGATGATGATAAGAACAAAGCTCGAAGTTGGTGTGTGATAAGCTAGGATAAGCTATGATAAGAGTGTCAGGCGCCAATGATATCATGGCACTCGATACCATATGCGCAGCCTATGTATAACCCAACCATCGGGTGTTGTCCGTCGATATCTGCAAATTACGCATCGTCCATGAGGGGGCAGAGTGATATGGCAGGTGATCCCAGGTATCAGAGGTTTGAAAAGATAGTTGCGCACATGAATGTTGCAGTCAACCGAGTCGAGCATCCAATGGATAAGTCGTTCGTTATTAAGAAATGATAAGGTCAAAACTCCATGTCCTTATAATATCCTTCGAATGGAAGTCACCAGCCCCGGAAACCAAGGGATCTATCGCCTAAAGGTCAGCCTAAAGAAATAAGTGCTCGCAGATTGCTCGCAGAGTTCACAAGACTGTCAGACATTTGTTGAGTAGACGGAGGCAGACGGTCAGTGACGGACTATGCGGCGCAGATCATAGATGTGGAGGCAAGTGAACATCTCTGAGAGCGATTACAGCCGATTTCATAGTTATGCGGAATTCCCAAAATGTTTTCTGAGGCCTGGGACCCCAGATCCAGCTGATGTAATATGTTCCCATGCGCTGAATGCTGAGGTCCGTTGAACGGGGCTTGAACGGGGCCATTCATTTAGAATCGCTACACTTTATATGCCTCCTAGAACCGTGTCTCAAGATCTTAAAGACCGCATACCAGTTCTTTATTATGAGCAGGACCTCACTGTCAAAGAGATCTGTGCTATCTTGGGTGTACGGAAATCTCTTGTATACAAAACGCTCTCATACACGTTGATCTACGGTGTACCATACAATCCACATACTCGTTCAAGAGGTCGACACCGAGTTCTACTACGAAACGACATCAAGTTCATTCAGGCCTTGATCGAACGTCGACATTGCATCTACCTTGATGAGATCCAAGAAGAACTTGACAACCATCGCGGCATCTCTGTTTCTATCCCTACTTTAGTGCGGACTTTGCGCCGACTCAACTATTCACATAAATGTGTCTCTGCTCGCGCCCTTGAAAGGAACGATATCCGGCGGGCTGCATTCATGAATACCATTGCTGAGGAAGTTCCTCAACCGGATATGCTTATGTTTGTTGACGAGGCTGCTCGAAATCGAAAGACATCTGGAAGATCGCGAGGGTGGGCCTTAGTGGGTAAACGGTGCATACAAAAGAGGTTCTTCGTTCGGGGACAGCGTTACTCGATTCTGCCCATCCTTACGCTTGATGGAATCATCACATATGACATTATTCCAGGTTCCGTAACATCAGCCCGGTTTATTGAATTTCTTCGAGAACTCGTCATCCCGCTCACCAACCCATACCCTGGCCCGCGAAGTGTTCTTGTCCTCGATAACTGCAGCATTCACCATGCAGAGGAAGTGCGAATACTCGTTGAAGATGAAGCAAAGTGCAAGCTTATTTTTCTACCACCCTATTCGCCAGACCTCAATCCTATCGAACAAGCTTTTTCCTGTGTCAAACGTTATCTTCGCCGCTTCTGGAATGATTATTCTCTTTCTGTTATAGATCGTGCCTGTCAGCATATAACCCCAAGTATGGCTTGGGGATTCTTCAAAGCATCTGGATATGTAGTTTGAAGTTGTGTTACTTAGAAGTTACATGGGAAGAATTGCATGAAATAGAATGATATTACAATTTTCGCTATTGGAAAGAAGGATACAATCATTGCGATTTGGAATGCAGAGAACAGACAATATTATAAAGACAATAACAACTTGCAAATACTAGAAGTTAGGGATAGTAGGCCAAAGCTCTTCTTCGTCAGCTTCGAGGACGGGAATAATACCTAGTGGAAGTGGTAAAGTCATCTGTAATTCTTCAGAATAGAAATACCAAGTAAAGTCGGCATTCGGATCAAGGTCACCAGCTGTAGTACTCGGCCCAAAGCAGGTACAAGAGCCGCCTTCTTTGAAGCGTTGCTCGAATCTCATCCTTTTGCTTGGGGGCAATTCATCCTGAGGGGGCTGGTTTGCAGGCCCATCGTGGCGACGCTTCAAGATTCGTTCTGGTTCTGACTTCCACCAAAGAGGCGCAGACCGCTGAAGACGAAGAACATCTCCTGCCGGAATACCAAGATCACGGAGGGATTTCACATCAACAAGATGAAGGACATCAGGTCCGTATCCTTCAGAAGCAAGCGAATTTTCATGGCGACGAGCAGATTTTACACCAGCATGATCTTCAGCGTAGGCGAGAAAACGAGAAAGCTGTGATGGTGAGGGTCTGAGATTTTCGATGCCACTAACACCTTCGTCTCGATCAGTAGACTTTGTCGGAGTAGACAGGTCAAGCTGGTTTCCAGAACAAGCAGTAGACGTAGCCGCACTATAGCCAGGTGCATTCCGAAGGTTGACAAGTGAGGTGAGAGAGTTGATGAAAGCAGATGCAGCACCAAGCGTAGCAGCCTCAGATAAGCCTTCGGTGCGAGCAGATCCAGAGCTTTCGGAACGCCTTCGATTGGCAACAATGAGCGATGATTTGCGATTTGCTGGATCGAACGTTTGGGTGTGTGGTGGGTTATCAAGATCGACGTTCTTGTCTTTGTCAACCTGAGAAATCATTGATTAGGTAGAATCAAAATAGAAAGCGGTAAACGAACCAAACCACGAGCCCATTCTTTCATCATAAATGGTGTAAGGGGTATCGAAATACCAGTAGGATCAATGTACGTGTAACCTGCATCATGATCATTTTGATATTTCTTTTCGAGCTTCGTACGCATTTTGGCAAGCTCGTAGTCCTCTTTCGAGAGTCCAGGGTTATTCTAAGCAGTGGTCACCATATTAGCAAGGATTCAAGCATTTGTAAGTTCAGTGACACGGACAGCATCATCGTCATCACCACTGCCTGCACCTGGGCCATCTGCAGCTGCCTCGTCCTCAGAGCTTGAACCTTGGCCGTTATTTGTGGAATTCTGATATTATTCATTCCTATATGTTAGAAATGGTACAACAGCGACGCATACATATAGGAACTCACGACTTTTTTTGCGTGTTTCTCGACTTTGGGCATCTCGACAAAAATTGTGATGGATTTCGATGTGGGTAGATTAGCTTCGAGGATTGAGCCTGTCACGAGGGATTCGTATTCTGTATAGTTGATGACATCAGGCGCATCTGCTTGTCTGAATAAAGTGGCATCGTCATGGTAAAATTTTTGATGCTGCGATGAAGAGACATACTTTGTTGGAGGGACTTGAATTTTGCAAGGATAGGCACATCGAGCTGTAGCTTTGTATTTATGGATATGGTGCTTCTCAAGAATAGTTGTTAGGAGCAAGAGGTAGTTGTCTTTCGTGGCGGAAAACTTGTGCGTGAAGTTTTTGGCTTTCGTGTCTTTCGTAGGTCTTTTGTTTTTGGTTTTGCTGGGCGTATAGAAGGTAATGCGAGCGACAACCGAGAGGTCAATCTCAGTTGGATTAGAGTCATTTGGTTCAACATCGGAAGCAGAGTCTGTCATAGTGCAAGGGCTTAGAGAGGATACAGTAGCAATGTATGGAGGTGCATCAGTAAATTGTGGAAAAGTTGATATCTAGTTGTAGCTCCGACAACTAAGTGGCAGTGTTACGGCGGGGTATATTGGCATATAAGACATTATATTGTTGTCTTCAGATATTAGATATATTGTAAGCAGTATCTAACTATTACAGAAGGACACAACCATATAAATGAATGGTATTGCAGCTACATATACTTTGCCGGGTATATCTAACTATTATAGCAAATGACATTATTCCAATGTATTGTATGTTTCTTGTCATTATCTTATCAGTATGACATTTCTGAGATAAGCGCAATGTATTGTAGCACCACAGTAACATATACATTATATTGTTGTCTTCAGATATTAGATATATTGTAAGCAGTATCTAACTATTACAGAAGGACACAACCATATAAATGAATGGTATTGCAGCTACATATACTTTGCCGGGTATATCTAACTATTATAGCAAATGACATTATTCCAATGTATTGTATGTTTCTTGTCATTATCTTATCAGTATGACATTTCTGAGATAAGCGCAATGTATTGTAGCACCACAGTAACATATACATTATATTGTTGTCTTCAGATATTAGATATATTGTAAGCAGTATCTAACTATTACAGAAGGACACAACCATATAAATGAATGGTATTGCAGCTACATATACTTTGCCGGGTATATCTAACTATTATAGCAAATGACATTATTCCAATGTATTGTATGTTACTTGTCATTATCTTATCAGTATGACGTTTTCGGGATAAGAGCAATATATCGTAGCACCACAGTAACATTTAATTCCAAATTTAAGCGGGTTCGCGGGTAGTAAACCGCCAGGATTTAAGACATTCGTTGTGAACCATGAAATGAACCGTAAGAGCCGTAAGCAAAATGAGTGCCGCAAAATCGTGAATATTTCTCAAGGCGATAAAAAGTACCATTGAAAAACATGAGAAACTGATTGCATCAACGCATAAAAAAGCAGAATTGATGACATTCTATTTCTATTCATGATATGCAGTCCATAAAAACTATGGGCGCTAAAGGAAGGGATCTCATTTCAATAGTAGAACTCGTTATATAACTTTTTTACACATCGAAAATTATAAAACATTGAGTATACGGAGCAAGAGGGGCAAGAATATTTGGGACGCTACAAGATATTGGTATAATACATGCAAATGAAGCTCAAGATACAGATGGAAGTAATATAGTACAACGGGGAGGAGAGCACATGATGCTCGAACAAAGTAACTAGGACACGAATTAGCATTTCTGCTTGCGAAAAAATGAAAAAATTGGCGACGTACCAAGATTTAAGGCTGGTGCTGGTGGGTGGTTTACGAATGCACTCCTTTACGGAGAGTGGTACCTGGGATTACAAGTGAGTAATAGCATTTGAATAATGAGTTACAACTTACCAGACGCGGAGACGGCGGAAGTCGCGGAGGCGAACGAGGCCAAGCTTATCGCCTTGTTCACCATATTCCAAAGCCCTTTCAGCCTTCCAGACCATCCCCATCCTCGCCGCCTCCCAGAATCGCGCCGAGGTCGAACCGCCGGCCCAGCGCCTCTCCCTGCCCTTTCAGATCTGCCCCCTCCGCATACTGGTCTGACCAATCGAGCCATCTGGGCGTTGGCGTTCTGCGTTTGTTCGTCGGCAGCAGCTGGTGTCAGTGTGGTTGTTGTTGCTGCTGTTGCTAATGAGGTAGGTGATGTGGAACTGAGCAAAAGGTTGTTGAGCTTATTTCTTCTCGCCACCACTGCCACCACTGCCTTTCACGCGCGCTGAGCAACGCGCACACGCCGCCTCTCAACAGGTCATCCTTGTATGCTTCTTTGTTATTATTTCTAATTGAATATTTTCTCATTGAATTGTGCATGCATTTAGGTAAGTCCAGCAGATGGCACGGTGCTGCACTTTGGACAACTTACGGATTCGCGCGTGGAGCAAGTCAAGGGCATTACCTACTCGCTCGACACGCTGCTGGGCATCGAGCGCCCCGGCTCGCCCACCTCCGTCATCAAAGGCGGCAGCAACATGTCCGTTGTGGACGATTACGAATTCCCCATCGTCAACGGGATCGACTATACATTGGAACAACTCATCGGGGGCACGTCGTCGCCCTCGACGTCGGAAAGCCAGACGCCGACGTCATCTGCATCGTCGTCTTCCGCTGTGATCCTCTCCTCCTCTGCCCCGACTACCCCTGCTTCGAATGATGTTGTTCCACATAAATTCGGAGCGCAAACGGACGCCTCTGTGGGCTCGGATAACACGGAAGCGACGCTGGTACACGACGCATCTATGGCGTTGCAGATGGGGTGAAGCCGACGCTGGACCGACGACGCAGTGTGACGTCAGGCAAGGAGGTACGACTACGACCGGGCAACGCTCTGTTCTTCTGGATGATTCATCTCGCTCCTGGCGACTATCATCGCTACCACAGTCCAACAGCATGGGTTGTTGAGAAAAGAAGACGCTTCGTCGGTATGTGTTCGGACTAGTCAGCAAGCCCAGGCTCATTTATTTTTCTTGCCTTTGAATTGTTGGCTAAAAGTTTCTTTCCTCTGCAGGCGATCTTTTCTCCGTGTCGCCCTGGATGGCTAAGCGCCTCAACGAGCGCATTGGGGGCAAAGGCAGCGGGCGCGAATCGATACCGCGCCGCCGATACGGTACGTCTGCGCCCATTCCGCCGGTGTGCCAGGAAACCGCTGACGACAGCGGTGCGGGCAGCACTCGCACGGCAAGGCGCGCTGCCGTGTGGTCCGCACCTCCTAGACATCCCGCGGCTCGGCGCTGAATGAACGTCGGCGCCCTCGAGTTCAAAGCTATATTGTCGTAAGTAATGTGTACGTGGATCGGTTGAGTACTCACCGACGTTGCCCGCAGCCGCGCACCGGTGCTCTCGTCTTCTCGTCCTCGCAAGACGAGCCGCTCCATCCAAGCCACGCCATGAGTCGTCCACCCCGTATCCAGCGTCGTCATCTCCATCCCAGCGTCGTCGCCCTGTTGCCGACTCTGCTCTGGTGTGCGTATTTCGCATACGCAGTTCTCTGTGGCAGTCGTCGTGTCGTCGCGCCGCCGCAGTGTGGGATAGCTGTCTGCTGTGAGCATGACACTGAGAGGTGGGGAGACGAGAGGAGCTACACACAGCTGACAGCGGCGCGGGGGCCGTTCTGCATGGCTCCTGCGCGGCGTGGTGCCCATCGACAATGCTCCGGGCGATCTGAAGATCGGGCGCTCGCCGGATGGGTTGCGATGTCGTCCAGATAGCCTGCTCGTGCTCGACGCCGTGAGTCGCCGATCCCATATCCCAGCGTCGTCGTTTCATTGGCGACTACGCTTCGGTGTCCGTATATCGTGCGGGTCGGCACATCGTTCTCTATATGGGAGTGGTGTCGTCGCTGCCCTCCGGTTTGCCTATACTACTGCTGTGAGCGCGACGCTGCGACGAAGGGCGCTTCGGTTAAGTACTCACCGACGTTGCCCGCAGGTCGTCGCGGGCGAGGAGCGCGAACGGCGGGTGTGAGCCCCGTCGTCGCCATCTTCGGCTGCGATGTTCTTGCGAAGCGTGGTAGGCGGCGGAGCGGCTTGGCTGCCGCGGAGGCCGTTTGAGTTGGGGCGAGGAGCGCTGGCAGGGCCGAGGTAAGTACGGATGTCGAACAACGAAAGGAACTCAACTTACTTACTTTGAGATCGTCTGCCAGCATCCAAGTACGCGCCTCCCGCGGGCCGAAGGATGGTGTTCAATGCGTCGTCGAGCATGGCTGGCGCTTCGCAATCGCAGGGTGTCGAATCGGCGTTGTGTCGTAGAGGGCCAGGCCACGGATCTGGGGCGGAAATTGTGCGCAATGGATCCTTGCCGGCGCAATGCGAACAGCGCAAAATGTACTATTCTGCTAGCCCGGATGATTGCGCCTCCACGAATTGCACATTTCGCTATGAAGCGTAACGATCTGCTCTGCGAACAGCACATTTTGTGCTGTTCGGCCACCTTCGCCATTTGCCGAAGGCCCGAAGGCGACCGCACTGGAACGGCATAGACTACATTGGGACTCGCAACGTGTATACCGTTCATCTGCCGTCGATGCCATTCACGACAGACGCCGGCCGCTGCATCGGCGAGCTCATCCACTGCAGCTGCCTGGCAGCAGGCAGCTTCAGGTTCATGTTTGCACCAGCAGCCAACTGATATTCATGTTCGTTCCATTCGGCCCGACATGCATATAGCGTTGGGAAGACCACGAGCTGCTATGCCCTTGACATCCGTGGCTGGCATCGTAGGTTTTGGTTATGTTGGTATGGAGCTGAATTAACCAGAGCAGTACCCATTAGTAGGAACGCCAAGGGCAAGGTGAGATTGCGGACACATTCTGCGACTTAGGCCACACAGGAAGTCCATTTACAGACATCTCGTTATTGACCTCGGCCTGGGGATCGGCGAAGCACCATTGGGAATACCTGGTGTCGAGATGACTTCAGGCTTCTGCACATCGACATGCGGCATACTGGTCACTGCACGACTCATACCCGGTATGTCTCAAGTAGCTGGAAATATTTGTCAGACTCGGCGGAAAAATAACAATAAAGGTGGTAGACATACTTGGGGTCGTAATGGCCAACCAACATTCGACTCTGTTCATCAGCACCTTCAGGACCAACTGGAGGTACATCGTCGGCATCGTACTTCCATTGCTCCTCCAGTCGTTTCAAACGCTCAGCTTCCGCTGGATCATCGACATCCATGTTCTTGTCCTCATCATTCTCAGGAAGGCCAAACAGTGACGACCGCGGAAGCTTGGGCGTAATGCGGCGACTGACGGCATCGAGGAGGATACGGCGCCGCCGCGACCAATCAACTCGCATGCTGACTGCACGGGCTGGCGGGCAATCGACGACGAGACCAAGGAGGAATGGGGGCAGTGTGTGGTGGGGTATACTTGAAGAGTCCGGATGCATAGGACGTGGGAAGCGTTTGGTAGGGGTTCTGCACACAAAAATGAGTACTCGGTAAAATAGGCAGGAAATAAAGACTTACGTCGACAAGATCCTTCCCAATGATGGTCGAGGTCCTTCTGTCTGGAAAGGGCTGATTTGATGGCTTCGCGAATCTGTTGAGCCTTCTCCTTGGGACGCACCACCGCTTGCAAAGGAGTGGGAGGTGCCTGGTCGTTCGTCCTGATCTTGAGTCCTGGCACACGTCTAACCAAATAACCAATGTCAAAAAACATTACGAAATAGGCAGCGAAAAAAGAATACGCACGCAACCTCTGGTCTCTTCGCCGGCCTCTCCTTGTCCACCAGCAATTCGTCGCCGATCTTGTCGTTCAGACTTGGGAATTTTCGTTTGAGGTCGACATATGCTAGACGTTTCTCCCACACTGTTTGCGAACTACCTGCTGCTTCCTTCTTCAACTTTTCTCGCTGCAGTATCGTTTTCGCTAGTTCGAGGGATATGAAAATTTGAGCTGCAGACGAAGCAAGCTTGTCTGATGAAGTGACTTGCGACGCACGAGTCTTCCGAACAACCTTGCTTTCGCACCGTCAGAAGCAGATGTAGCAGATGTAAGATTCATTGAGGGTGCCTCATTCATTCCCCTAGAATTTACAGGTAAGCACCCACTAAAAAGAAAATTGGGATGACTAGTCCGCTCCAGGAAGAAGTGTAAAAATTTCAAACGATGAAATTGCCAATCGGTCGAACATTACATTTTTGTTAGATTTCTTCAAAACCAAGGTCATCCCAGTCATCTTCATCAGACTCAGAGGCTGAATCCTCATCCGAGTTATCATCACTATCATGATGTCCAAGCCCTCTGCCACGGCCATTAGAAGATACATCAGATCGGCCATATTGGCGCCATCGCCATTATCCTCTATGGATTCAGGGCCATCTTCGTCCTCTTCTTCATCTTCATCTCCAGATAGAACAGAGTGGTGGACTTGATCTTTATGTCCGATGCCATTTCCCAAAATCGTGTTAGCATGTCGCGGTCAACAAATCTATAGAATAAAATAGTAAGAGCCAGAAGATTTGAATAACTGGACAGCTTACATTCCAACGTAAAAGTTTGCCCAGTCATCTCGTTGACCTGGTAGCCTTGCCTCCGTGTCATCCACAGCGGTCATCAGGTCATTGGTCTTGCCATCTGCAAACACAGGAAGAAGATGACAGCCTCGTATAACAAGCGCAGGGTCAAGAAAGCCGAACGCGTAATCGTCTGAGTCAGGAATGAATCCAAGCTTTGGCAGACGTGCTTTCTTTCTTCCAAAGGAATGACCAGGAACCACACCCAACCATCGTACCCAGAGAAACTCCATACGCTGTAGTCTGAAATCCTGGGAGTTCTGCCCAACGTGCTGAATATCTGCATGGAATATACCAATAACAGAAGCATACCAAAAGGGTGTGAGTTGGGCTGTGTTTCAGGGGATGCTACCATAACAAAAGGACGGGTCCGGGGATTGATAGTATCATATGCCCGTCGCACATCATAGGTCGTGTAGTTTATCCGGGCAGTGCGAACTCGAAATATAGTTCCATTTCGGAACCGGATTGTCTGTCGATCTTCATGAGTAAAGTCTTCATCGGTGTCTCCATCAAAGGTGCGGCCAAGAAGGCGCGCAAGTAAATGATCTTGGAGCCGACTAATGAAGTTCTGTATCACAAATAAGAAAATAATAGCGGGGCATTGGGCAGTGGTTAATAAAATGCTCACTTTCTTTGCTGGATCTTTAGAATAGCAAGTACAAATTGATAAATGTCGATGGGTGTGTTTCGAGAGGTAGATATAATGTGGTGGTCCTCAAGGCGGCCTTTGCTTGCTTCACTCATTTCATACTGTTCCAATAGGTGAAGTGCTTGTTTTCTGCTGTATTTCTTGCCGATTTGCTGGATGGCATTCTTTTTATTTGTCAAGCCATAGAGTCTTTTCACGAGGCGATGTGCCAGTTCGCCCTACTATAGCATAAGTATTTAGCTCTTTCAAAGTAAAATTACTCACCAATTGTGTTGAGTAAGAGTCTGTCGTACCGACAAAGCGAATATATTAACATAATCACCAAGAAAGTGGAATTTGACTGTTGATAAATTCAAAGTTTTGGCTTTCTTCCAGCAGAAGACCGAAGTGGTGGTTCTAAGCAATAAGATTTGTTAGTTTAGTCTGCCACCAAAATGCTTGGTTGAAACTCACGATTCGGAGTGGCCACTGGTATAGGAATACTAGTCTCTGCTACTGATGATATGCCAGAAGGTGCTGCTTGGCTTAGTTCTGCATTTAAGGGTACTAGTGGAACTTGGGCAGCCAGGACTCCTGCAGCAGCATTTAGAGGAATAGTCGCGAAATACGGGCCAAACTCTCTGTTTCACGGCGATTTCGAGCAGCCGCTTCCCGAGGGAGTTCTGTTGTTGCAATTCAGAACAGGTCAGATCTCGAAACTGTCGCATAAGTTTTTCCAAACTCAGCAGTCAACTCATCAAGCAGGCCAAGTGATGAATCTGTATGCATGCGAAATTTTAGCGAGACCATGCCACTCAGCTGTCCGATAAAGAAGTTTCATGAGGCGTCCATTGTGAGGCTCATCTAAGAGACCCTCAAATACTGGGATTGCACACTAGATGCAGTGTTAGAAGGCTACACAGAAGCAAACAATTATAGTTAGCGCATACCTGAAGCAAATCTTCAAAGTCACGAGCAGCAAGTTTCTTCATTTCTGAAGAATTCGCAGCAAAGGTCCGTATCGTACCATTGCCAAAGGTTGAGATTTGGCGGTATCTACAGAATGCAGTTAGCAATAGAGCACTAAAATTCAAGGACACACAAACCTATTGTCAAGCTCAACCACAAATTCATCACTTCCCCCGGCCTGCAGCATAGAGAAGGCGGATAAGATGCGTAAAGAGTGTTTTCCAAACACCGAGTTCAAACTCATGCATCAGGTCAACGACAAGCATTTTTGAAGGATTGAAGTCCAACCCAAGTCGATCAACAAATGCGTTCTATATTGAAAGCAAAATTGAAAGATTGAACAATTGAAAAATTTGGATAAAAGCACATACCATTGTTGTACACCAGAGAATTCTTTCAAGAGATTTTCAACATTGGCACCACTGATGGGTTTTGCAAGTGCGTAAATGTATTTCGAGCACTAGCAACCTTTTCAAACATAAATGTTCGAAGACAGTCGATGCGCATAGCAATGTCACGACGCAAGCCAAGCTATCTAAGCTTGACTTGAACAAGCATCGGGGACAAGGGCAGAGACCCTGTCACGAGTTGTTGCAAGGAGAACTCTAAGGAAATTACAATTAGTCAGACAACTAAACTGAACATCAGATTAAATCCTTACTTTTCAGGATAATCAGCTGAGTAAGTGAAAAGCCTAGGATAGACTCGTCGTTCTATTCCATCAATACACTGAATAACAATTCCATACTTGTAGGCATGTATAAAATCATCATCAAGGATTGTCTTCCACACACTATGCATGAGCTCGCGTCGACAATGGGTGAGAAGCTGTTGCTTTTGAGAATGCCATTGTGATGGAATTTCGAGGCGAAGTCTTGGAATGAATCTGGCAACTAAAGTACGCCAATATTAATATGAGTTGAAAAACATAGACATCAAAAGAACTTACTGAAGGAATATATGCCAAGTGGTGCATTGCTCCTGAGTTTGGTTGAGGCCCGAATATACTTTGAAAGGTTTCCGAGCATCAGATATATTGCATGCTTTTGCATTTCCAAAATTTGTTAGATGCGTTGCATCCGATGAAAACATTAGTGCTGCAACAACCTTTTCTCTTTGCATTCAAGGTCATCGGGAGGAGTGGCGAGTGGCGCTGGACCTTTTCATGTTCTTCTAAAAAGCATCAGAGGTATACACCTCCCCATAAATTCGCTCTTCATTGTTTGTGATTGAAGAGTGGTGGTATAACTTGAAGGGTGAAAAGTGGTAAAATGTGATAATGGGCTATTGAAAGCATCGGAGATAACAGAAGTGAGCTTGCGGTGAAGAAGTCCGGGTACAGAGAACACCTTGGGAGGAATACCAGCAGCTCCGATGGAACCAAGATATCCACAGCACTGTTGGTAAACTGGCTCCAAAGGGACTTAGAGAAGTGCGCTGTCGAGGCGCTGATTTTCGCGATGGGCATCGAAGCCAGCAAGGTGCTCTTGGGCAAAATCAGACGAAAGAATCACGTTGTGCACAAATTCATTGGTTTGAGCCTCAGATTTGGCCAGTATTCCATTATTCAACCATTGCATGATGTGATGAACAGTAGCGTTAGCAAATGGCCAGTAGGCTGGCCTACTTGAGTTTGGTGTTTCAGATAGAGCAGAAACAGGGGTTGGAATTTGAGGACTATTGATGGCCAAGTCATCAAGAGAGAGAGATGCGTCAGGGTCCCTTGTCGGTCGCCGCGGATAATCTCGCCAAATTCCAAATGAGTTGGCAGTGGTGATCAGGCGATCCCGCACAATTAGCATGACGCGCCGGAGAGGTCCTATTTCTGGCTGTGGACCAATATCAAGCAATAGAGCTGAAGGAATAGAGGTCGAGGTCGGTTCAGGCAGGTTGTCTTGATAGCGCCGAGGCCTCTGGTAGTTGCGCCGCGGACGTCCACTTCTAGTAAGAATTGGAAGCTCTACTGGAATTTGCGTAGGTCCAGCATCCATGCCTTCGGTATGTGGTGGTTGTGCATTCGATGTTCCAGCTTCAAAGTCAATATCCATATAGCTGTCAGATACCAAGGGTCCATCATGAACTTGGCTTTGATTATTGGAGGGTCCAGCAGCTGCAGGCGTTTCTAGAGCTGATTCTAGGAGGTGGTCGAGAGAGCCTTCCACTGCACTAGCAGCAGCGAGGGCCATCTGAGTATTGATGTTTAGAACACAAATTGGCCTCTCTAAACGAAATTTCTCACCTGCAACCGCTTCTTTCGATCCAGAAGTGTTGGAATGTCCTTGAGGCCATGAGTATGCCTACCCTCTTTGCGAGCCTCCCTAGACTTTTGTCGATGCTGCTGAACGTGTTGGCAAGTTTTTTTGTGTCGAGATAGGTGTTTGTTTTCTACGAACGTCCTTCCACATCCAGTGACGCATGTAATTTCAGCCATGAGCAGAAGGGCAAGGGATAGAACAACAAAGATAGCTATTTTTTTGCCACCATGAGCGAGTATGGTGCCCATGGACTGGGTGGTGGAAAGTAACTGACGAAAACAAGGGATGGTACTACTATCATGGCGCCGGTTTTGCATGTTTACGTAAAGGGTTCTGGACGGGCCCTGCGCAAGTCTGAGTCATTCACCGTCACCTTGGAGAGAAATGCCGCATGCGCAAGGTCATGGCCCGAGGTGTGCGGACCGCAAGGGCGATGCATGCTGGCTATAGGGTATACTGTGCAAAAGGTGCTGAGCGCGATAGTGAGGAATGAGTAAAAGACAGTTCAATACCTAGGACCGGATAGCGGCGCGGGTGACTTTTTCCAACACGCACATTGAACTCCAAGTCACAGAATTCTGCGAGTTCGCCGAATTGCACACCATCAACGACGCGGACGCGGACGTCCTCGTGCTGGTGCGCAAAGTTCTCGTACGGTTCCGGCTCCGCTTCGCTGGGAATCCTTGTTCGAGGAATGGTTCCTGGTCGCCTCCGCGCAAAATGGAGTGCACTGCAAATCTACAGAAGGGAAAATAGTTACAATTAGAACCGCACTAATGGAATTGACCAGCCACAAACCTTGTTCTGGAGATCGTCCCACCACGTCTTCTCAAAACACATCTCTTCTCCTGAAGACACTGAACGCCATAGCCACAAGATGATCGTCGTGACAATGGACGCTGACACCCTTCTTCAGCCGGGCTTTCCAATGATTTCATGGCCATCCATCGTCAAGCTCGTTCGTCTCAATGCCAAATTTGGCTAGAATAACGCAATGAGAATCGTCGAAGGAAATTTTTTTTACCAGAACATGACATACCGAGTTCATCAATCATCGCCTGGATGCGATTATATTCCTTGACTCGCTGATTCGCGATGCCCAAAAATCCTAGTCTTTCCATGCGCGACAGTAGCGAGGACAGTTGCAGTCAAGAAGGCATCCGTCATCTCCGTCATATCGACCTCCTCAAGCCCTTTGAGTTGCCCAATAGGAGGCCCTTGCATGGTGGTCTCGGTAGGCGTCTGCACAACCTTGTTGTATCCTATAACTTCCAAAACCTCTTTGGCGAACTTTGCATCTCTCTGCAGGAAGCAAGCCGATGTTTTGGATGGTGCAAGAAGTACCGATTATAGCAGCGATAGCAAGAGGGTATGTAGCACTGCTGGCGTCCGACTCGATGCTATACTCGGCCGAGTTGTTGTAGATCCCTGTAGGGATATCGTAGGCGTCCAAAAGCTGCTGGTTTTCGCATCCTTCCTTCGAACGACTTGAATTTCAGTCTTCATTCATGGCTGTCGCATATAAGAAAAGGTTAATATACGAATGGCGGTTATTGAAGCAAGCAGCGAGCCCAGGCGTGAGCTCAAGCTGCTTGCAGAGGGTGGCTCACCTTCAGACTCCAGCGCCACCTATGCAACCTTTCGCCAACCAAGAGACTCATGGTGGGCTCCGGCGTCCGCGCCTGTAGGCCCATCGTGCATCATTTAAGAGCATAAATGCTATACAATTAAGTATCCTATTAACAATCGTTGAGTATGATTGTGTGTGTACAAGGGAGAGTGAAAGAACGTACGTGTCACCAGTGTGCACGAATGGGTATGGGGGAAAAGGCGGAAATGCGAAGCCATGAGTCTGCACGACCAATTCAAGCACTAAGAGATCAAAGGGGCTGGAAATTTGCAATGAGCTGGCGAATGTGTAGCGGAGGCGGCAGAAGGGCAGTGAGAACGGAATACACACCCTGCTAGAAATGACCTTGACTAGGAATTCAGTTAGGTAGTTTGCTTGTTGATGGGTTTGGCAACGTACCTCGAGCGGAGCGGTCACAGATTCAGAGCCTGAAAGCGCCGCGGTGCCTTGGTAAGACTCTACGAGCACTCCAAGCCCCATGTTCGTCATCGTTTCAGGCTTGCGTACGAAGAAATACTCGGAGAAGAAAAGTTGATAGGAAGGAAGAAGTACCATGAATAAATACGCAATAAATGGTACAAATGAGTTATGCTATATGCAACACAATATCGGCAACAAGGCCAAAATCATCCCATGCCTCATCAAGCTCTAGGTTTTTGGCTACAGCATCAGAATGAGTGGGTGTTCGAGGAAGGGCATTGACATCAAGGTCATCTGGATGCGCCATACACCTATTATCATAAGGATTTTAGCAAGCTGGTAATCATGTCATTAAACCAAAAGATGAGCGTACTTAGGACACCAGTTGTTCATGATACAAGCAAGAAGTGCTTGCTCAGGATAATCAGCAACGCAAGACCTCAGGTGTTGTCATTCCGGGCTGAAGAGGCTAGATTACGAAGAATGGAATGACTGCATTTTCTAATTGGCATGTTTTTTATCTGCTGCAATGGTTGAGTTACACTCACTACCAGTTAGGGTTTAGTCCTACACGTACTCTTTGCAATGGCCAGGAACCCGATTAGCACAACACCATTACTGTGCACTCCTAAGCAATATGCTATGACTTTCCAATTGCTAGTTGCGGCGACTCAATCCTCTCTAAAGCCTGATCGTACACCTAGCAACATATGAAAGCGTTAATCATCAAAAATCACAAGTGATTTACTGACACGCACATGATGCTTAACTCTTCCCAATTCGATTTGAACTAGGTATCTTGTTTTCTCGGGAATAGTGAGTTCGCTAGCCATAGATGACTTTGTGGTCCTTGGTTACAATAGAGAATGTTAGATATTGATACGAGCCATCGACGAGGTAGCTTACCGGATCCATAATGCAACGTCTTCCTAAACGCCAGGCTTCAAATGCCAATGGCAACTGTTTGGGATGAGCGACAGGGTACACCATCTCTCTATAAGATCATCAACATCTGCATGCGCGTGCGCCAGAGTCAAACACCGTGTTCCCTTCAAGAGACCGCTAGTATGGGCCGCCATCACTGTGGGCCGGATGGCACCACCGTCACGTGCACGTGACCTACGTTCACCGCGAAATGCACTAAGTCCCAAGGGAGAGTTAGTGCCCAGCTTGTACCTCTTGAATGGAAATTGTTGAAACTCTCAGAGGCATGTCTAATACAGTGCGCGAGGGGACTCACTAAATATTATCCGCCAAATCCTACCGCAATGCACTGAATTAGTGTCTCGGTATCTCGTTAGGGGCCCATTCCCGAAATGGCCCATGTCACGGTAAACGCGCCGGCCCGCTAGCTCATTACGGACCGCCATGGTCTCGTTATCTCCAACACTTTCGCATCATCCATGGAAAGTCGTAGGAAGGGATCAGCCCCATATTTCCATTTCTGGGGACAACTTCTGCTGCTGCATACCGCACCAAACTCAGTAACTTCATGAGTTTTTGATTAAACATTGTAATCCTAGGTGTAAATTAGGGGGCAACACTTGCCACAGGCGCAGCTTCAACACAGACGACTCGGTGACAGGAGGGGACAAAAACTTGAAGATTTGCAATGACGTGTTGGGCTGAGCAGCTCGAAAAGCAGCGGCGTCCTCAAGGCTTTCAG
This sequence comes from Pholiota molesta, assembly GCA_014925825.1. NCBI lineage: Eukaryota > Fungi > Basidiomycota > Agaricomycetes > Agaricales > Strophariaceae > Pholiota > Pholiota molesta. Next base: position 53,846 of record JACGCK010000261.1, read on the forward strand.
AAGACGAAGAGAGGAACTGCTGTGCAATACATCCATCCGTCCATGGGATGCAATGCTGAACGAAACAAATCAGCAAATCAAAATTAGGGGCGGGATGAGACACGATAGCGTACATACCCAATGCGCTTCTACAAATTGGTAGAGGAATTTGACGTAGCATCTTACTAGCCGTGTTGTTGATATCAGGTAGCAGCGGACGGCCTTCTTCATCGAATACTATGGAATTCAATGCGCTCTTCGGTGTGGTTGGAAAGTTCTCTGCAGCATGTAAATTAAGTCAATCGAATCGATTAGCGCGCGAAAAAACGAACCGCCAAAGGTCTTTTCACAGCAATCACGCCATGATTTCATGACCCGCCATTTCGCCCAAGTTTTCGCCTGTGCTGATGTCTTTGGTGTCAGAATCATATAAACGGACAGACGTGATAGCGAATTTACCGACCAGTTTTCAAGTTCTCTTTTGAATCTCGAAATGCCCATAATAGGGCGCGACCAGTTTTGTGGCTTCCATCTTTGATAGGGCCGATTAAGCTACTCAAAAGTAGAGAATGAGATGATCCGGAAAAAGAGTGTGATAGCTACATAACAGTTTTTAGTCTCTGATAATCAAATAAATGCAATAGACGTACCGATAAATCGTTGCGCTCGTCACTTCCTAAAGCATCCCATCCAGCTTTCATCTCACCTTGACGAATGGCATTAATAACAGCGATGTTTACCGAGGAACGGTGTTCAACCCCTGTAGGGATATCGTAGGCGTCGAGAAGCTGCCGGTTTTCGCGTCCTTCCTTCGAAGGTCTTCAATTCCGAAGGTCTTCATCATGGCGAATTTCCGTTTTCGCCGCTGATTGCCAATGTTGCTGTCCCATATAAGAAAAGATTAATATACGAATGGCGGTTATTGAAACAAGCAGTGAGCCCAGCCGTGAGCTCAAGCTGCTTGCAGAGGGTGGCTCACCTTCAGACTCCAGCGCCACCTATGCAACCTTTCGCCAACCAAGAGACTCATGGTGGGCTCCAGCGTCCGTGCCTGTAGGCCCATCGTGCGTCATTTGAGAGCACAAATGCTATACAATTAAGTATCCTATTTAACAATTTTGAGTATGATTGTGTGTGTACAAGGGAGAGTAAAAGAACGTACGTGTCACCAGAAGGGCAGTGAGAACGGAATACACACCCTGCTAGAAATGACCTTGACTAGGAATTCATTAGGTTAGTTTGCTTGTTGATGGGTTTGGCAACATGCCTCGAACAATCGTTGGAGAAGCGGTCACAGATTCAGAGCCTGAAAGCATCGTGGTGCCTTGGTAAGACTCTACGAGCACTCCAAGCCCCATGTTCGTCATTGGTCATTGTTTCAGGGTTGCTCGCTAGCCACAGATGACTTTGTGTCCTTGGTTACAATAGAGAATGTTAGATATTGATACAAGCCATGGACGAGGTATCTTACCGGATCCCATAATTTGCAAAAACAATGCAAAGTCTTCCAAAAAGCCAGGCTTCAAATGTTGTTTACAGCCAATGACGACAGTCTGGGAATGAGCGACACGATACACCATCTCCCTATAAGATCATCAACATCTGCATGCCCCAGGAAGTCCGATGCGTGCGCCAGAGTCAACGCCGTGTTCCCTTCAATAGACAGCGCTCGGATGGGCCGCCATCTGACTGTGTCGCGATGGCACAACTGTCACGTGCACGTGACCTACGTTCGCCGCGAATGCGCTAAGTCCCAAAGGTGAGGTAGTGCCCAGCTTGTACCTGTCGAATGGAAATTGTTGAAACTCTCAGAGGCATGTCTAATACAGTGCGCGAGGGGACTCACTAAATATTATCCACCAATTCCTACCGTAATGCACTGGATTAGTGTCTGTGGTATCTCGTTAGGGCCCTTCCCGAAATGGCTCATGTTACGGTAAACGCGCCGGCCCGCTGGCTCATTACGGACCACCACGGTCTTGAACACTTTCGTTATTTTCTATTTCTAGGGAGAACTTCTGCTGCTGCTGCGCATACCGCACCAAACTCAGTAACTTCATGAGTTTCAATTAAACATTGTAATCCTAGATGTAAATTAGACTTAAGACTTGGACTTGGGGGCAACACCACTTGCCAGAGGCGCAAATTCAACACAGACTCCGCGACAGGAGGCGACAACTTGAAGATTTGCAATGACATGTTGGCTGAGCACTCAGCCACTCATACAGCTGGGAAAGCAGCCGCGTCCTCAAGGCTTTCAGAAGACGAAGAGCGGAACTGCTGTGCAATACATCCATCCATCCATGGGATGCAATGCTGAACGAAACAAATCAGCAAATCGGAAATTAGGCAGGATGAGACACGATAGCATACATACCCAATGCGCTTCTACAAATTCTGAGAGTATTTGACTAGTCGTGTTGTCGGTATCAGGTAGCAGCAGATGACCTTCCTCATCATCGAATGCTATGAAATTCAATGCGCTCTTTCGGTGTGGTTGGAAAGTTCTCTACAGCATGTAAATTAAGTCAATCAAATCGATTATCGCGCTGAAAAAACGAACCGCCAATAGGTCTTTTGACAGCAATCACGCCATGATTTCATTACGTTGTTGGCATAGTTAGGTTGAAGGTATCATGACCCGCCATTTTCGCCCAAGTTTTTCGCCTGTGCTGATGTCTTTGGTGTCAGAATCATATAAACGGACAGACGTGATACTACGCATTTACCAAACCGGTTTTCAAGTCTCTTTTTGAATCTGAAATGTAATAGATG
>JACGCK010000262.1:0-56294 GCA_014925825.1 Pholiota molesta
GCTGCTGCCGCTGAACACCCCTTGCGCCAAGTTGCCATGCTGGCAATCCGTTGACGGCCGGTTGATACCCTGCAAAAACGTGTGCGCGAGGGATGGGTTGGGGGATGGGCTGAGGGACACGGGCACGCAGCGCGTCAAACGCCCGTCGCTCGCGTTCGAACCTCTCGATTTCCCGTATCTGCGCCGCCATCAACGCATCTTCGTCCACATCTGCGTTGCCTCGGTGGGCGCCGCCCGGAATTGCGTCGTATAAGTGACCTTCATGAGCACTGTTGATGTGCTGATAGATCGTATCCGCTGTGAAAAGGCGCAAGCATATCCAGCAGATGTGAGCGCCGCACTTGCACGTCATGTGGTTGCACCCTTCGGTCTTCTCGATGAATACGCTGCATTGAGGGCATTTCTTGAATCCCTGCTGCCGTGCCAGTTCGTCGTTGAGGCGCTCTTGCAAGCCAGGGTCCCGGTGAATCTTTCGTTCCTCGCAGGTCATGCCTTCGTGTGCCTCCTCATCGCACATTGGGCATATAGTCGAAAAACAGGCAGGGCATTTCAACAGGGCCTTGTCCGTACGACGGCGGTAGATTTGCTTGCAGTCCGGCGTCGTGCAGTACTTTAGCTCCTGCGGATGTTGTTCTAGGTACGCCATAAATGCGGCTTCAACGAGGTTCTCAAACAACTGTTGTGGCAGGAATCGACGAATGAAAGGCATCGCGATCGGGACTCGACATTGGCCTCCGTTGCCCATGCAAACGAGCGGGAAATTCTTACTGTCCGCTGCAGAAGTCAAGAAATGCGACAGGCACCCAGAGCAATAGGTGTGGCCGCAACCAAGCTGTTCGGGGTTCGAAACATCGTCGATGCAAATAGGGCAGATTTCCCTCTCGGCATCGCCAGGACGGGTATTGTCAGGGGCGCCCATCGCACGCGATTCGTCCATGAGCCGTTGGAGATGATGTGTAGCTTCGACTCCGCCCTTGACCGTCACTTTGTATGGCACGGACGCAACATTCACGGCGACATTGTCCTCGCCTATGAGCTCCTTCAGCTTTCCCAATCCTTCCCTCATAAATCCGCGCACGCAAGCTCCATCCAAGATTCTCGTCGTCTCCATCCCCGCAAGACGCTCGACTTCCTCTCTGATCATCTGCTTCGCCTCTTCGACTCTTGCTGGCTCGCCGCACACCCTCAGGCAGCGCGTCTTGAAATCGCTGCGAACGTACACCTTTTTCTCATCGAGCACGCGGTTGAGGAAGGTTTTCCCTCTCGGCGACCCAAATGAAGGATGCCAGTACGTTGCGTCGAGTTTCTCGCCTGCGACCATGCCTTCAACTCTGACCTTGAGCGACCCCGCGAGCTTCGTGTCTTGGCCTAATACGCGGATGAAGACGTCACCGCGGTCTCCCACTCTCGTGTGTACGTGTGCATCGCGACCTGGTTTCTTCTCGGATAGCTCGTCCCATTGGGATTTCTGCGCCTGGTACTGCTGGCGAGATACCTTGATGGAATACAGGAGAGGTCTGGGAAGCCACGACCGAAGAACAGGGAAATTCGTAGCCCGCAATCGCTTTTTGTCCATGGTATCGTGGGCTCGTTTGGCATCTTCCCAGTCGTTGAATCCGATTTTGATCCTCGCCTCCGCGTCGAGTTGGTTCCCGTTGTTCATGACCTCGTAGCTATCCATCTGGACACCAGGGAGGTAGCGGAGATGTTGGCGGACCAATGCGAATATCTCATCCAGATCATAATTCGCGGCATTTAACAGCCTGACATTGAACGTCTCGACGAACGTATAGAACTCGGCGCTGTGTGCTGTTCCGGGTGCGCAACCGAGAATTTTTATCTCTGTCGCAGCGAAATTTGCGAAACCTCTTGCTCCATTTGGGCGTTCATTGAGCATTGCTCTTATACGACGACCATTCCACGTCTTCCCGTTGAGCCTTTGCACCTGCCGTTGGGCTCGCTCTGCCGAATCGTACGTCGCGAGGACAGTCTCAGACGGTGCCCACCAAGAAACTGTGAGGAAGGGCATGTTCTGGGCTGCTGTGGCCATACCGTTCCAGCTGGCGTTCTCGCTGACCGCGAAAGACAAGTGTTCGTTGCGGAACTCGATGCCCTCAAGACCTACTGCGATATTCTGGCCTTGATCGACATTCGCAAGAACCTCTGCCTCGCGCTTGCCTCCATTCGGCCTGAGTTGCAGGATGAAGAATTCTGAAGAGTCGACGCCTTGCTGGGTGAAGATATCAGCAATTTCCTCCAGCTTGGTGTCGTTCGGAAGGTTTTTGATCGTAATCCGACACAGCTCGAATCCGCTGACGACGCGTTGGATATTCATGCCCGCAGAACATGTCATGAGGCTGGATTCTGAGACGATGTACTGTTCGATGGCGGCGGCCTCCTTTTCTCTGCGAACCCTCATTTGCTCCTGGTGCGCCGCGTCTCTGGCAGCCTTTTCTCTCGCGAGCCTTTCCTCGTTCCTCAGCCTGGCTTGTTCGATCTCCTGCTCGCGTTTCTTCCTCGCTTCTTCGCGCGCCTTTTGTTGTTCTTTCTTTCGTTGGGCTTCTTCCTTCTTCTTTCGTGCCTTCGCCTCTCGTCGTTCTCTTGCTTCTGCCTCCCGTTTTTCGTTCGCCTCCTTTTCTTTTCTTGCTCTCTCCTCTGCCGCCTTTCTTTCTTTCTCCGCCGCCTCTCGCATTGCTCTCGCTTCCGCCTCTCTTCTTTCTCTGGCTTCTGCTTCTTTCCTTGCTCTCTCCTCTGCCGCCTTTCTTTCTCTCTCCTCCGCCTCCTTCCTTTCTCTCTCCTGTCGCTGTATCTCTTCCTTCCTCCTTCTCTCCGCTGCCTCTTGTATTGTTCTGGCTTCCGCCTCTCTTCTTCTCTCTCCTCTCGCTCCGCTTTCTCTCGTTTCTCTTTCGCGAGCCGCTCTTCCTCGGCGCGTTTCTGCTGCACAGCTTGTTTCTGTTCATCGTTCACTCCACCCTTCCCTTTCTTCCCTTTCGGGTTTACAGGAGGCGTTCCGGAGTTACTTTGGACGCTGGAAGTAGATTGAACACTCTCGTTCACTAGGGTTGGAGTCTGAATCTATCACGACAGGGGTCAGATATCGATGAAGGCGAAGCACTTGTAGACTCCGACTGACCTGGATAGCGTGGCTGAACCTACACTTTTTGCCATACTTGCATTTTCCGTCCTTCTTCCACTCGCGGCAAATAACAGTCTTCACTGGGAAGTTCGAAACACTGTATATCTTGCTCTCCGTAGAAGCGGGAGGATTCGCAGGCGAAGAGCCTTTGGATGCGCTCGTCGATGGAGATTTGATGACGTTTGGAGCCGGAGGAAGGACAACTGTTGACCCGCTATTCCGATACTTGTCAGATATTATATCAATTGTAGCGATAAATTAGAAAACCTACGCGGTCTGAGCTTTTTCGATTGCCTTCAACTTCTCTTCCACGGCAGTGGCTTGTCCACTGATATTGCGGCCGTCGTTCTGTGCAAATAATATCGTAAATTTAGAGCTTCGATCTATTATGGGCGAAACGAGCAACGCACTTTGAGAAAGTCGTCTAGTTCCATCCGAATGAGGGTACCCTTGTCCTTCGCCTCTTGGACGTATTCCGGCGAATCCAACGCCATTTTGGTCAGCGTAGCGGCCTTGATATAGGACGCAAACGCCGCTCTCAAACTCCCTTTGCCCTCCTGCTCCTTAGCCGCGAGCATCTGCGCCCGCGCGGTCTTGATAAGCGTAACTGCGGCAAACCCGCGTGCCTCCTTGCTGATATCGTCCTTCGCATTTATCTTGATCTGTGCGACTGTTTTAGATTCTGCTGGTATGCGTATGTAGCGTATGTTGGGTGCATCCCCAGGGTGTCCTGAGGTGGACATGGTGGTTCGGGTTGAGAGAAGACTGCTGCCTGCCACGGTTGGGCTTCGCAGTCATTTAGGCTCGCATCGGTGGCGAGGCCGGCCGGGCGCCTATTAATTGATCGAACTTCGAGGCCTAGGCATGCATCATTATTACTTAACTATCGTTATCTTAGTATACACCAAAATCAAGACACACAAGGCATTCAACTTGGTGACTTGCCTCAATCTAACTGACAAATGCTTAATATTGACAGAGCTCTAATAACTTGACCGAAACACGTAACCAAAAATAAAGATAAAGATAATAAAAAAAAAAATTACAACACACCAACCGTCGTCTTCTCGACAGCGCTTTTCTTCAGCTTCCACCCGCTCCCGCTCTTGCGCGGCTGCCTGAACCGCAAAGCGTTCTTCATCTTCTCGGTTCACCTCTTCAACTCTTGCTCGCTCTGCCTCTCTTATCAGAGCCTCGCGGCGGCCGCGTTCCGCTTGTACTTGTTCCTCTCTACGTTGCGCTGCTTCTTGCACCCCAGCAGGCTGCGGCTGCCGAACACCCTCTGCACCAAGTCGTCCTGCTGGCGATCCGTTGGCAATTGGAGGAGCGTATGGAATGGGCCGGTGGATTGGCCGCGGGAAACGGGCACGCAGCGCGTCAAACGCCCGCTGCTCGCGTTCGAACTCGTCCTCATCTGCTCGGTTGGCGCGGCCCGGAATCGCGTCGAATACTGGCAAGCGGCCTGTGGCATGAGCAGTGTTGATGTGCGGATAGATCGTCTCCGCTGTGAACAGGCGCAAGCATATAAAGCAGATGTGAGCGCCGCACTTGCACGTCATGTCATGTGGTTGCACCCTTCGGTCTTCTCGATGAATATGTGGCATTGAGGGCATTTCTTGAATCCCTGCTGCCGTGCCAGTTCGTCGTTGAGGCGTTCTTGCAAGCCAGGGTCCCGATGAATCTTGCGTTCCTCGTTGGACATGGTGGTTCGGGTTGAGAGAAGACGGCTGCTTGCGCATGGTTGGGCTTCGCAGTCATTTAGCTTCGCATCGGGGGGCGCCTATTAACTGATCAATCCTTGAGGCCTGTAGGCATGACCTATGCAGTATGTGCGGCTGGCGGAAGGACCGATGGAGGCGAGCTTAGCAGGCTAAGCATGGCTTTGGATGAGTCTGGGCCAGGTGTTCGTCGGGATGGGATTATCGACAGCAGGTGGTTGTAGCAGCATACGTCCTGGCCAGCTACGGTTGTTGCAGGATGGGCGCTGAGAGAGTTGATGATGAGGGCGAACGAAGGGCGTTGAACGAGGGTGAACGAGTACCAAGTTATAACCTTGTGACCGTGATGGTAGAATGCACGTGCATTCCAGTGACTCTCCATTTCCAAAACCACAAAAAACCTCTGTTCAACGTTCAACGTTCAACGTTCCAGTTGATACAAGTACAAGAAAGTCATATATTCTGCGATTCTCCCTGCCCACCAGTTACATGACGATACACCAACCGTCCTCTTCCCGGCGACGCTTCTCTTCCGCTGCCAAACGTTCAAATGTGGCCTGTTCTACCTTCGCTTGGGCTGCCTGCATTGCTTTCGCTGCCTTGGCTGCCTGCGCTGCCTGAATACGGGCGATGCGCTCTTGATTTTCTCGGATCCGCAGTTCTTCGCTTGCCTGTTCTTCCTGTCTTATCCTTCGAGCCACGCTCCGCCGCTCTGCTGGTGGCTCTCTCCGGGCTTCGCTCAGTGTGGCCTGGGCCGTCTGGGCTGCCTGAAGTCGTGCGATGTGCTCTTGATTTTCTCGGACCCGCAGTTCTTCGCTTGCCTGCTCTTCCTGTCCTACCCTCCGAGCCTCGCTCGCTGCTCGTGCCTCTTCCTCTCTGCATTTGGCTGCTTTTTGAGCCCACGCACGCTGCTGCTGCCCTTCAAGTGCTCGTCGCTCGCGTTCGAACCTTTTGGTTTCCCGTATCTGTGCAGCGCTCAACACGTCTTCATCAACTCCTGCGTTTCGTTGGTTCGCGCCGTCGCTGACGCGTACGAGATCAAATTTTCGTTCCTCGCAGGTCATGCCTTCGTGCGCTTCTTCGTCGCACATTGGGCATATAATTGAAAAACAAGCAGGGCATTTCAACAGGGCCTTGTTCGTACGACGGCGGTAAATCTGCTTGCAATCTAGTGTCGTGCAGTACTTCAGCTCCAGCGGATGTTTTTCCAGGTACGCCATAAACGCAGTTTCGGCAAGATTTTCGAATGACCGGTGTGGCAGGAATTGACGAATGAAAGGGATTGTGATTGGAACGCGACATCGGTTTCCATTTCCTACGCAAACGATCGGGAAATGTTTGCTGTCCATTGCAGAAGTGAAGACATGCGACAGGCACCCAGAGCAATAGGTGTGGCCGCAACCAAGCTCTTCAGCGCTGGAAACATCGCCGGTGCAGATGGGGCAAATTTTCCTCTCTGCGCGAGGACGGGTTCTGTCCAAGGCATCAATCGCACGCGACCCATCAACAAGCCTTTTGAGATACGTGGATTCAATTCCGCCCTTGACCGTCACTTTGTATGGCCACGATGCAACGTTTACAGTGACGTTGTTCTCGCCTATAATCTCCTTCAGCTTTCCCAACCCTTCCTTCAAAAATCCTCGTACGCAAGCTGCAGCCAAGTCTATCGTCGTTTCCATTTCCGCGAGGTGCTCGACTTCCTCTTTGATCATCTGCTTGGCCTCTGCGACTTCCGCTGGCTCGCCATACAATCTGAGACAATGTGCCTTGAAGTCGCTGCGGACGTACACTTTTTTCTCATTGAAGACGCGGGAAAAGAAGGATAATTTCCCACTTGGAAATGCAAATGAAGTGTGCCAATGGGCCGCGTCGAGCTTCACTCCTGCTACCATTTCCTCAACCCTGACCTTGAGTGACCTGGCTGCCCTCTTGTCCTGTCCCAACACACGCACGAAGACGTCCCCCGCCTCTCCAATACTCGTGTGTACATGTGTGCCGCGATCTTGTCTCCTTTTGGATAATTCGTCCCATTGAGCCTTCTGCGCCTGGTACTGCTGGCGAGGTATCTTGGTGGAATACTGAACGGGTTGAGGAAGCCAAGCACGAAGACGGGGGAAATTAGACCTCAATCGCTTCGTGTCTACGGTAGCGTGAGCATGTTTGGCGTCTTCCCAGTCGTTGAATTCAACTTTGATCCAAGCCTCCGCATCGAGTTGATTCCCGTTGTTCAGGACCTCGTAGCTTTCCATTCGGACACCGGGGAGACAGGAGAGACGTCCGCGAACATCTTTGAACACTTCATCCAGGTTGTAGCTCGCAGAGCTCTGCAATCTGACGTTAAATGTCTCCACGAAGGCGTAGAACTCGTGGTCAAGCGCTGTGCCAGGTACGCAACCGCGGATTGTTATCTCTGGTGCAATGTAACACGTTGTGTTGTCATCGAGCGTTACTCGAATACGACGGCCATTCCAGATCTCCCCGTTGAGCCTTTGGACCTGGCTATGAGCTTGTTCTAACGAGTCATACGTTGCGATGATGGTCTCAGATGGAGCCACCCAAGATACTGTGAGGAACGTCGCATTCTGGGCTGCCGTGGACATTCCGTTCCAGCTGGCGTTCTCGCTGACTTCGAAATATAATTGTCGGTTGCGAAGCTTGATGCCTTCCAGTCTGGCAGCGATATTCTGGCCTTGATTGACCTTTGCAAGAACCACCGCCTCGCACTCGCCTCCCTTCGGCTTGATTTGTTGAACAAAGAATTCTGAATCGTCGACACCTCGTTGTGTGAAGATTTCGGCGATTTCGTCCAGATGGGTGTCCTTTGGAAAGTTCTTGATTGTAATCCTACACAAGTCGAATCCACTGACGATGTGTTGGATATTCATGCCCGCAGAGCATGTTACGAGATTGGACTCTGAAACGATGTACTGTTTGATGACGGCGGCCTCCTTTTTTCTGCGGGCCATTTGCTCCTGCTGCGCCAGCTTTTTCGCTTCTTCGGCGGCCAGTTCGATCTCTCGCTCGCGTTTTCTTCTTTCTCTCGCCTCTCTCTCCGCTTTTTCTATCTCCGCTTTCTCTTTCTCTTTCTTCACCCTTTCCCGCTCCACCCTTTCCCTCTCCGTTCTTTCTCGCTCCAGCCTCTCTCGTTCCAGCCTTTCTCGCTCCGTCCTTTCTCTCTCCACCCTTTCCCTCTCCACCCTTTCCCTCTCCACCCTTTCCCTCTCCACCCTTTCCCTCTCCGTTCTTTCTTGCTCCAGCCTCTCTTGCTCCGCCCTTTCTCGCTCTGCCCTTTCTCGCTCCGCCCTTTCTCTCTCCTGTTTCTCCCTCTCTGCTTTCTCTTTCCTTTGTTTCTCCTCGCCCTCTGCTTTGGCTCTTTTTTCCTCATCCTCCTGGTCGAAAATACGCGTGAGACCTCAATGACGCAATAAATGGACTCTGACTAACCTGGATAACGTGGCTGAACCTGCATCTTTGGCCGAGTCTGCAATTTCCGTCCCTCTGCCAATTTCTACAGATAACGGACACGGAAGATCGTTGGGTTGAGGTGCTGAATGCGGATTTTAGAATACAAAATTCCAAAGACGATATCGTACATTCTAACACCTTACCTATTGATAGTTGTCCGAAGCTGTAAAGGGCCATTCTCTTTCGACTCGCTATTTTGGTGGCCGTCAGGCATTAACTGTAGCAATGGGCTAGGAAACCTACACGGTATGGGCCATTTCTATGGCCTCTAATCTCTCTTCCAAGGCAAAGGCTCGTCCCCTGATATCGCGACCGTCGTTCTAGATGCCAATATTAGTTCGAAAATTTTATTCTAACATGCCCAAAATGAATGACACACCTGGAGAAACTCGGCCAGCTCCGCCCGAATGGCAGTACTCGTGTCCAAGTTCGCATTCTGGACATGTTCCGGCGAATCCATCGTCAGCTTGATGAGTGTCGCTGCTTTGATATAGGAAGCATATGCCAATGCCAAATCCCCTTTACCCTCCTGCTCTTGCGCAGAGAGAATCTGGGTACGAGCAGTCCTGATAAGAGTAAGGGCAGAAAGCCCTCGAGCTTCGTTGCTGATAGATTCCTTCGCTTGTTTCCTGATCTCGGAGGTTGATACGTTATTGGATATAAAATCTGAGCCATCTTGTATATCCTTCCCTTCTTCGGCTGGCTGGGATGTACACTTTGCTCCAAAGCGACATGCGCCATTCATTTGCCAATGGTTGCAACGGTTCTGTGAAGTCGACATGTTTCTGGCTGCTGGTATGCGGTATACCTCCTCAGGCTGGCCTGAGGCTGGCATGGTGGTTGTGGTTGAGAGAAGACTGCAGATTGCGCAGGGTTGGGGTTCGCAAGGCTGAAAGCGGTGATTAAGCGGCCGGGCGCCTATTTGATTGACATCACGGCCTGCCCGGGACATGCATCACCGTCGTTATCTTCTGGTGCTTCCATTTCGATTCTAACAATCCCATTCTTTCTCTTCATAAAGTCAGGTCCTATGAAATATTTTTCTATGTAACGTGTCGATGATGGACAGCTTAAAGTATTCTGTGTCCACGACTTCACAGTGGCTAAAAATAGCAACATCGCCCACGGTTACGAAAGAACAACTCTGCATGAAATATGTAATGCAAGGCTTCATGAATCACAATCTAGAGACTACAGCGGTACAAATATATTACATTAGCTAAGATGAAAGAAAATGAAAGCTCTCCTTGGCTCAGCCTCTCCTACATCAATCGTTTACGGAACAGAACTTTAGCGTTCGGATTCGGTATGCAACTCGACAGCAGCCACAAGTCTGGAGGCCGCACGCCTTCCTGTTCAAACTTCACGTCGTAATTTATCAGCACATGTGCCATCATCATCTTTAGCTGGGAGGCAGCCAGAAACCGTCCTGGGCACGCGTGTCTTCCATTTCCGAAAGCGAGGAATACATTGCTGGTCGTCGTCATATCCGAAGGCCTTTCGTAGTCTTTCGCCGCATCTATACCATTATCTTCTTTGAAAAACCGATCTGGATTGAAAGTGCCCGAGTTTTCGTAAATGCTCTCGTTGAAATGCGGGCCATGAAGATTCACGGCCACCGTGGTTCCTCGAGGGACATATGTTCCATCTGAAAAAGTGTAGTCCTTGAGTGCGACTCTCGACAATCCAACTTCAGGACCAAGGAAGAGAAACGTAAGCAAATACAAAGGGGAAGGAAGAGTTCAGAGCCTACCATTGAGTAGGGGATGCATGCGTTGAGATTCCCGTATGAAACTATCAACTTTGACCATCATATCCAGCCCAGCTTTAGACCAGCCGTGTATTTGGATGATCGCCCCGACTTCTTCTCTAAGCGCCTGTGCATACGCAGGATAGCTCGCCAAATAATATATGGCATGGGTAAACGTCTGTATTCTTCATAAGGGGAATGTGCAGGATAAAAACTGAAATAGACATTACCATTGATGATGTATGAATAGCGCCAAAATTGATAGCTAGAATACGGTCCGTAAGGGCCTCATTTGTCGTTTCTTTGCCCGTTGCAGTATCCATCAGCCAAGTAATCATATCCAGCTATTAATATTATACCAAGTCTTATTCGAATGCATGAAAATGCGAGATTGCTACTTACTGGCTGGCCTTCTTCTTTATTAATTTTACCAAATTCCCGCTCCTTACGACGAACATCAAATATGGGTCCTAGATGCTTCAAAGCTTTCCGTTTTTGCTTGGGAATTGTTGAAATAATAGTATTCAAGAAACTGCCAATAGAAGCATTTAAATGTATGATAGGTATTCGTTGATCTGAAAGGAAACTTACGGCCGCATATATTTTGGAAAAGAACGTAGGAACAACGCAGTTTTAACAGTATCGAATGCGAATCGAACGCTCAAATCCAGGAAGTCCGGATCCCTGCCTGAAGAGGTTAAGTTAGACACGACAATAGGGTTGAATGAATATGTAACGTACATAGAGGATATCCAACAAAAACACGGTTGCTTGCTCGACATAGAATCTTAGGTATTATCTCTGAGAATTTTATTGGCGTCCATAAACCTAGCAAAAAATTAAAAACCCTTGATCATAGGTAACAATTGCCCAAAGGTGTTCCTTACCGTCGGTAACAGGAAGGTATTCCTTGAACGCTTCAGTCACTTCCTCATGGATATCAGGAACCAATTGCGGAAGAGCTCTTCTGAGTTGATTCTGTAAAATAGGGAAATGATACCGATTCGAGGATATAGCAGGACCGAGGGTATACTTCATTTGTACAAGCTAATTGAAATAGGTTGAGTACGTACTGGTTCAAACTTTTTGGGATACTCACTTCATCATTGGCTTCGGCACCCGAAAACGTGCTTTCCGGTGCACGAAGTAGTTCTGCTATTACTTCGCGTTCAGAAGCAATGACAATCCATTGGACCAAGTCTGGAACTCTGAACATATTCTTGGGCCACTACGACTGGTATTAGTTGTGGGTTGCAATGGGTAGTGGGTCATACGCACTCTTCTTAAGCAATCGTCTACAAAAGCCTTTCCCCAAAAAGTATACCGTATTGCTCCGAGGTATGACACAAGAGGAGTGTTCGAACTCGAAGTCGGAATATGTCTGAGCTAAGACTCCGTGCGGCGTGATCAGTCGCAACGTCGAGACAGAATTGACCGACAGTAGCTCTTCTCACCTGATAAGATTGTCCTGTAAAGTACGCCACCAGAAAGCAATAGCACAACGCCCCAAGTCCGATTAAGACCAGTCGCCAGTCCGCAACGGCAACCTCTGAAAGTGCAAGCATCAGCGCCATTGAAAAGTAATATGTGATCGGTGATATGGTGAAGGCGCTCAGAAAAGATACAGACAGGGTTCAGACCATATCACCCAAGGTAAATACTTATATCAATATGTGTGCTGATTGGAAAATTCCATTTCATTTAAACAACGACAGATTGACCGTGACAGACGGTATGCACGTAAATAGACGGTATGTATGAGATAATGTATGAAGGTACATAGACTCACTTGACAGAAGGATTGTGCCCGTTGGTCCTTATAGAGTTGGGAACGCCCCAGGTCGTCCTGATGGATTTGCGTTGAGAGAACACAGCCTTCACGTATCGTGGCTAAGCGTCAGCGCTCAGCGCTCAGCCGCTGTCCAGCTTGTGCGGTGCTTCTTCCTCTACGTTGCGCATGCTCCGAGTCCAATCAAACAACTGCTGCCGAATACCACCTGCACCGGTATATCAACGATCGGATGATACCCTGGAGGATGAAATGCACGAGGAGGCGGCTGAGGGACACACATCGCTTCATGGGCTTGTTGCCACAATGCCACATTCGAGCGTTTCATTTCCTTTATCTACGCCGCTATTGACGCGTTACCGTCAACTCCTGTGTTTCTTTAGTGTTTGGCAACGCCCGGAACTGCGTCGTATACGTTTCCATCATGGACAACATTGAAGTGAGGATATATGGTCCCCGCTGTGAAAAGGCGCCAGCATAAACAGCAGATGTGAGCGCCGCACTTGCACGTCACGAGGTTGCACCCCTCGATCCTCTCGATGGATACGTTGCATTGAGGGCATGTCTTGACTCCCTGCTCCCGTGCCAGTCTGTCGTTGAGGCGCTGTTGCAGTCTGGGGTCCAGATAAAAATTCCGCTCCTCGCAGGTAATGCCTTCATGTGCCTCCTCGTCGCACATTGGGCATATAGTCGAAAAACAGGCAGGGCATTTCAACAGGGCCTTGTCCGTACGACGGCGGTAGATTTGCTTGCAATCCGGTGTCGTGCAGTACTTCAGCTCCTGCGGATGTTGTTCAAGGTATGCCATAAACGCGGCTTCGACGAGGTTCTCGAATAACTGTTGTGGCAGGAATCGACGAATGAAAGGCATCGCAATCGGGACTCGGCATTGGCCTCCGTTACCCATACAGACGAGAGGGAAGTTCTTGGTGTCCGCTGCAGAAGTCAAGAAATGCGACAGGCACCCAGAGCAATAGGTGTGGCCGCAACCAAGCTGTTCGGGGTTCGAAACATCGTCGGTGCAAATAGGGCAGATATCCCGCTCGGCATCGCCAGCACGGGTATTGTCAGGGGCATGCATCGCACGCGATTCGTCCATGAGCCTTTGGAGATGATGTGTAGCTTCGACTCCGCCCTTGACCGTCACTTTGTATGGCACGGACGCAACGTTCACGGCGACATTGTCCTCGCCTATAAGCTCCTTCAGCTTGCCCAATCCTTCCCTCATAAATCCGCGCACGCAAGCTGCATCCAAAATTCTCGTCGTTTCCATCCCTGCGAGGCGCTCGACTTCTTCTCTGATCATTTGTTTCGCCTGTTTGAATCTCGCTGGCTCGCCGCACACCCTGAGGCGCCGTGTCTTGAAATCGCTTCGAACATACACCTTTTTCTCATCGAGTACGCGGGCGAGGAAGATTTTCCCTCTCGGCGACGCAAAAGAAGGATGCCAATGTGCTGCGTCGAGCTTCTCGCCTGCGACCATTCCCTCAACTCTGACCTTGAGCAAACCGGCAGCTTTCTTATCTTGCCCTACCACACGAATGAAGACGTCGCCCCGGTCTCCCATTCTCGTGTGTACACGTGCGTCGCGATCCGATGTCCTGTCGGATAATTCGTCCCATTGAGCCTTTTGCGCCTGATACTGTTGGCGAGGTATCTTGATGGAATATTGGAGGAGTTTAGGAAGCCAGGAACGAAGAAATGGGAAGTTTGACTTCAATCGTTTCTTGTCCATGGTTTTGTGGGCTTGTTTGGCGTCTTCCCAGGTGTCGAACCCGATTTTGATCCTGGCCTCCGCGTCAACTTCGTATCCGTTGTTCAGAAGCTCGTGGGTGTGCATTTGGACACCCGGGAGGTGGCGGAGATGATTGCGAACACTGGTGAATACCTCATCCAGATTATAGTTTGCGGAGCTCAGCGATCTGATATAGAAGGTTTCTACGAACGCATAGAACGCACTGTTATGTGCTGTTCCAGGCGGGCAACCGAGGATCTTTATCTCTTTTTCGACGAAAGTCATGAAACCACTTGCTCCATTGCGGCGATCATTGAGCATCGCTCTAATACGTCGACCGTTCCACGTCTTCCCGTTGAGCCTTTGAGCATGTTCGCGAGCTTTCTCTACCGAATCGTACGTGGCGATAATGGTCTCAGATGGAGCCCACCAAGATACTGTGAGGAATGGCGTGTTTTGGGTTGCCGTGGACATTCCATTCCAGCTGGCGTTCTCGCTGACTTCGAAAGTTAAGTGATCGTCGCGGAACTCGATGCCTTCAAGTCCTACTGTGATGTTTTGCACTTGATCGACATTTACAAGGACAACAGCTTCGCGCTTGCCTCCATTAGGCCTGAGTTGCAGGATAAAGAATTCCGAAGAGTCGACGCCCTGCTGGGTGAAGATATCGGCAATTTCCCACAGCTTGGTGTCGTTCGGAAGGTTCTTAATCGTAATCCGACATAGCTCGAACCCGCTGACGACGCGTTGGATATTCATGCCCGCAGAACATGCAATGAGGCTGGATTCTGAGACGATGTACTGTTCGATAGCGGCGGCCTCTTTTTGTCTGCGAATGTTCATTTGCTCCTGGTGCTTCTTCGCAGCTTCTCTGGCAGCGTCTCTCTTTTTTCTCCCTCGCGCCTCTCTTCTTTCTCTAGCCAGTGCTTCTTTTCTTTCTTGCTCCTCTCGCTCCGCTTTTTCCTTGCGAGATTTATCAACATTTGGAATTGAAGGAAGGACAACCGTTGACCTGCTATTCCGATGTTCGTCAGATATTAGTGGTAGCGATAGACTACATAGGAAACCTACGCAGTCTGAGCCTTCTCGATTGCCTTTAGCTTCTCTTCCACATCTTTGGTTTGTGTACCGATATCGCGACCGTCGTTCTGTGTACATGTTAACATTGATTTTTGAAAAAAATTCGTTCTACTGTGCCTAAAACGAGTAACGTACATGAAAAAAGTCGGCCAGTTCCATTTGAATGACGCCGGTACCTTTGTCCTGTGCGTCTTGAATGTATTCCGGTGAATCCAACGCCATCTTGGTCAGCGTTGCGGCTTTGACATAGGAAGCAAATGCTGCTCTCAGGTTTCCTTTGCCCTCCTGCTCCCTGGCAGAGAGAATCTGTACCCGAGTGGTCTTGATAAGGGTAATGGCAGTAAGCCCATGGGCTTCCTTGCTTATATCTTCCTTCGCCCTTGTCTTTATCTCTGCGACTGTTATTGCTGGTATGTGAGGAGCGTCCCAAGGTCGTCCTGAAGTCGACATAATGGTTCGGGTTGAAAGAAGACTGTAGGTTGCTCACGGTTGGGGTTCGCCGTCATTTACGTTCGAATCGGTGGCCAAGCCGGCCAGGCGCCTATTTGACGGGCGTCGGACTCAAGGCCCGCTCGAATCATGCCACCATCACTATCTGACTCTTCGCCTTCCTTTCGATTATAACAAATCCTGATCTCCCTCTTTGTGTAGCTAAACCCTACACAACAATTCTCTATACTAGTAACCTGTGGGTAACCTGCTACTTACAGTGACACTGGCTAATAATAGCACACAAATCTCGCTGACGGTATTACATCTCGAAGCTGGGTTCCAAGGCTACAGCAGTACAAGGACATTAGCTACGATGAAAGAAAAAAAATGAAAGCTCTCTATACTCAACCTCACAAATCGATAGCCGATGACTTGAAGAAGAGATCTTTGTGATAACAGATCTATGCGTTGCTCGGAGTGAAGGAAAGGGAAACGAGAGAAATAGAGAAAGGAAAAAACAAGTCAAAGAAAATCTCACAAGCGCGTTCTGTAGACAGTCCGGCGGGGGTTTGCGGTCAAAGAAATTTATTTCTTGGTCGCCAAAGTCTCTCTCGCTCGGCGCCGCCGGCGACCCGAAGGAAGACGGCTGGCAGACCGAGCTCAAGCCGGACACTGGCGAGTAGTATGCTACGAGAACATGTACATAGACAAAAAGACAATGAAAATGAAACAAGAAAAGAAAAAGAAGAAAAAGGGACAGTGGTAAGGGTGGGGCAAAAAGAAAAACTGCTCGAGGCTTAGCCTAACGAGCGATCGTCGATGTGGGTAAGAGGACGATGTTACAGTAGCTAACAGAAATACGCGTACCTAACGAGCGATCGTCGATGTGGGTAAGAGGACAAGGAAATATCTACGAGTGTCCATGGTTTATATATCTACGAGGTGGGTGGCCTTGGGCCAAGGGAGCCACGGAATGGACAATCAGTTGCTCAGAGAATTCAAGCGCGCAGAGCGCTTGAAGCGCTTGACCAAGGCCACCAAATCTAATCTAATCAAAAACAAAAGAAATCATCCTCGCTAACATAGACCCGGATCAAACTCGTTTGATCTGTTCATCTATGCGTTGCTCGGAGTGAAGGAAAGGGAAACGAGAGAAATAGAGAAAGGAAAAAACAAGTCAAAGAAAATCTCACAAGCGCGTTCTGTAGACAGTCCGGCGGGGGTTTGCGGTCAAAGAAATTTATTTCTTGGTCGCCAAAGTCTCTCTCGCTCGGCGCCGCCGGCGACCCGAAGGAAGACGGCTGGCAGACCGAGCTCAAGCCACGGGGAGATCCCAGGGAAGAGCCAGCGGATCGGGAGCTGGGAACGGGGCGAGGGCCACATGAAGACGAGATGAGAGTTGCAATGTCCTATCCGGGGGCGTGTCGATGTAAAGTTTGTAAGCGTCACTTCGCCAACGCCCAAGAAGCTGGATTTCGTAGTCGTTGTACCCAACGGTAGCCGCGGATGTTGCCGCGCCGCGTCGAAAACTATGACCAGAATACAATGATTGATCGAGGTTGAGACCTGCGAGACGCGACTTGAGAAGAGAAATAAATGGGGCTCGAGTGAGCGCCTTTCCAGTCGCATCGCGGAAAAGCGGCGCTAAGGGATTAGCGCTCGGCCACTGGCGAAGGTAGCGCTGCATTGCAAGGACGGGGCACGTAAGAGCGGCATCTGCGGGCGCGCAAGCGATCAGAATGGACACCCCACTGCGGAAGGGGTCGGTTTTGGAGCTAGGAAGTGACAAACTCATATGTGTAGGGTGATCGAAAGACGGAAGGAAAGAAAGGGAGGACCGTGAGAGATGGACAGTAGGATTGAATTTCGCACCATTTGGAGTGGTGAATTCTCCGCAGCGCAGGAAACCCGCCCAAGCAAGCTTGATGGCAGCGTCAAACACTGCATTCTCTAAGAGGGACAGGTCACCGGAATTGCGCGCTAAGCTCTGGAGAAGCGCGAGGGTGATGGGGAGCTTGGGGTTGCGCGGCGTGCCATAAATAGCTTTGATCCCACGGTAGATGCGCTGCAAAGTGGGCGAGTTGCAGGAGGCAGACGAGAGGCCTGCGTCAACGTGGAGGGAACGAACACTCGAGAGGTAGCCTTTAATCGTGGTGTGCTTGAGACCGCGATCAGCGAGGTAAGAGATCCACTCGGCGAGGGCGGTAGTAGTGGCAGGGAGGAAGAGGCCAGGTTCGGATTGAAGGGCGGGATTAAGTGCGATAAAATCGAGGAAGGAGCGCTGACCTGATCCGTAGGTTTTACGTGTGCTGGAAGCGAGGCCGTGCCAGAGGTAGAAGGCGGTTCGACGAGAGAAGTGAGAGTGTGTTTGATACCAATAATCCGGGACTTCGTTGATGAGGAGGTTTTTTCGAGCGTCGGATCCAACTGGAAGAGCCTCGAGTACTGGAAACGAGAAGCGGCATCAGCAAAAACATTCTCAGAAGTGGGAATCCAATGAATAGAAAAGGTAAAATTAAGTGCGGCAGCCATCATGGGGATTAATCGTACGAAGCGCATAGAGGGGATGGAGCGACAAGTGCCTGAAGAAAGCCAGGCGACCACCGCCTGGTTATCACAGTGAAAATTGACATGACGACCATGCCAGGCATCACCCCAGCAAAGGATTGCATGTAAGATGGCAGCGATTTCCTTGAACTGGATATCGCGCGTGCGGAATCGCCGTGGGACGCGCGCTGAGAACCAAGATCTGCCGGAGTGACCGCCAAGACCTTTTGATCCGCTCGCATCAGTGTAAATCTCTATTGCGTCACGCTGATCCGTCAGAACCCTGATGCCGTTCCAGGGCGAACTAAAAATAGTCCACCAACGGAGGTCGGCGCGCGCAGACGATGGAATGTGCAGGCGCTGGAAAGGGCTGGTGAACTTCATGGAGAAGTCAATAATTCGGCGGATGAAAGGGCGAGAACGCGGAATGACTTGGGACGCGAATTGCAAGAAGCCAGACAGCTCCTGGACCTCACGAAGAGAAGCGGAGCGCTTAGCGGACCAAAGTGAAAGAAGTTCCTTGAGATAGGTGAGCTTATCTGCGGGGAGGCGGGCTTCCATGGAGATGGAATCGAGTTCAAGGCCAAGGAATTCGATGGTCGTAGTCGGCCATTCCGTTTTGGTATCCTGAAAACAAAGTCCCAGATTGCGGCCCAAGCCCATAACCCATTCAACAGCATGGTGAGCAACGCAGGAGTTCGAGTGCGGCGCGAAAAGGAGGAAAAAATCGTCAAGGTAATGGCGAAGATTAGCAGGGATGTGGCGTTGGATAATCCAATGCAGAGCCTCAGAAAAGAGGTTAAAAATATACGGTGCTGACCTCAATCCAAAGGTCAAGACGATGCAATAATAAAATTTGCGGCGCCACGAAAATCCCATGTGATGCCAGTCTTCTGGACGGATTGGAATGTGACGAAAAGCCTCCTTCAAATCGAGCTTCGCCATTAAGGAGCCAGGACCCGAACGAATTAAGTCTTCCACTGCGCATTCAAACATATCATAAGATATGGATGCCTCAGAATCAGGAATACCGTCGTTAACAGATAGCCCACGTGGCCAGGAAAGATGGTTGATAAGCCGGCGCTTATCAGGGTTACGCTTCCGTGTCACCGAACCCAAAGGGGAGCAGCGGAAAGACGCAAGGGGCGGGGAAGTGAAGGGTCCGTGAACTTGAGACTTGTCACACAGACTAGAAACCGCCGCATCCATGAATTCAACATTCTCGAGTGCCGAGAGGAGATTCCGACTAGGATGAACAATTCCCGGACCTGAATAGCCAATATTTGCTCCAAATGAGATTATATTCATGAGTGAAGAAACAAAGCGACGGTCGGGGTAATCGGCCAAGTAGAAATTCCACGCTTCGGCCACCAGGGGGGTAGAGACTCGGGGTGTCAAAGATGGAGTAGAAGGAATGGGGTAAGTACGGAGAGGATTGTAAGGTAGAGAGGAATGTGCAGTATTACAACGAGGGTCGGAATTGGGGCGGAGGGGTGGGAGAATGGATGAAGGAGGGAAGGATTTGGAATGTGGGAGAGGTGCAGGAGTAAATTTAAATGAGGAAGTGGATATTGGAGGGGAAGAATTCAAATTAGTAGTAGTAGGAGAAAAAGTAGGTAAAGAAAGGCTCGAGCGAGCTGTGAACTTAGAAGAGGAAGAAGTGGAAAGGTGGGGGCTCGCTCTACCGAGTCCCTAGGTGGATTTCTTGCAAGCGTGCGAGCCGTGGTCGGTGGAATCGCATTTTTGACACTTGTGGATGCGGCCGGCGGGGCACTTGTCGCCCGAGCAGTTGCCCTTGTTGAATTGGAAGCAAGTCTGCGAGGACACGGGGGTCTTTGAGGACGAGGTGGAACCTGTAGATGTGCCGGCAGGTTTGGATTTGGAATTAGCGGAAGACGGCGAGCTACGCAGGTCCCCAACCGAGAAGTGTCGGTGTAGGAGCTGGCCATCAATCTGCGTCCAGCCAGAAAAATCGCCCGTAGACATCTCGCGAGCTCGAGAGAGGAAATAGGTGACGTGGTAAACGAGGACGGACGAGAAAGTGTATGTTCGACTGAGCGCCGAGAGATGCGCGCAATAGGCGTGGCTACCCCGGAGGATAGCGAGGGTGTTGGCATTATTCCCAGATGAAGCCGCGTAGACGCCTAGAATGTCGAAGTATACGAGGAGCGGATCGAGAAGCGACGCGAACGTCGGGTAGTCTTTTGCAGATCCAGTTTTGGGGCGCACCGTAAAATGGCCGTCCTCCAAGTCGAGCGTGTTGAGACGTATATCCGCGGCCTTCGCCTGCGCGGAAGGATCGAGTTTGTGGAGATTATAGGGATGGAATTCAAAGCGCACAATCTCCAAGATGGTGGCACGGGGGACAGTAGGGAATAGATTAAGAATAGACTCACGCGATGGGGTGCTAGCTGGGCCCGAGGCTACGAACACAGGGATGCTGGCCGCGGTGGCATCCGCGCTCGACACGGAAGCAGGTGTGCCGCCGGGGGCTGGAGCGCCCACCGGCGGGTTGAAATAACCAGTCGCAAGAACCATACGGAGCTGGTCATCTGTGAGATTGAAGCCCATGGGCTTCCCAAGCGAAGCCAAACTAGAGAAAAGCGACGCCGGGTTGCTTGTGGATTCAGCAGTGGCGGCAGGCGCGTCCGCAGGAGCCGAGCTAGAGGATGCTTGATCGAGATCGGCCATGTCTGGAACTGACGCAAGCGGGATATCGGGTTGCGGAGGTGAAGGGGGGGTGGATAACAGGTCCTCAAGAGTTACCGGGGGGCTGGAAGGTTGCCTGGACAAAAAACGTCCGCGAGCGTCTCTTCGTGGCGCGGGTGGAATGCTGACAAGCTTCTGAAAGAAGTGTGCAAAAAGAAAAACTGCTCGAGGCTTAGCCTAACGAGCGATCGTCGATGTGGGTAAGAGGACGATGTTACAGTAGCTAACAGAAATACGCGTACCTAACGAGCGATCGTCGATGTGGGTAAGAGGACAAGGAAATATCTACGAGTGTCCATGGTTTATATATCTACGAGGTGGGTGGCCTTGGGCCAAGGGAGCCACGGAATGGACAATCAGTTGCTCAGAGAATTCAAGCGCGCAGAGCGCTTGAAGCGCTTGACCAAGGCCACCAAATCTAATCTAATCAAAAACAAAAGAAATCATCCTCGCTAACATAGACCCGGATCAAACTCGTTTGATCTGTTCATTTAGACCGTGTTAGCCACTGTCATATATATGGCACTGTGGCGATTGAACGCTCCTATTTGAACAAAGGAAAAAATGCATATACAAAAGTGAACTGCTGAGTCCCACCTTATGTGACGATGAAGGTCTAAAGAAAATTAGCCAGCTATTAATGAAGAATATACAACAGCTATATACTTGGTCCATAGCAAAAGGCATTATGTAGGTACTGATAGATATGGGTATTGCACGCAAAACGGTTGATAGACAAAGCATTGTCCTCTCAAAAAAAGAAAGCAAAGAGGATCAGAGGGTCAATGTGGAGGATAGATATGATGATCAGAGGAAAAGAAATGTACACGAAAGATGACGACCCGCAGAGACTAAGTTTATAAAATAAATACTGAGAGGCCGCAAATTTGAGCCTCCAACGCTCAGGTCTCGGATTCCCCGTCGGCATCATCGCCACCCAGACTGTATTCGGTGGGATGGGTGCTGCTATTTTCCATGTCCATTTCAGAAAGCGCAAGCCTGATAATATACAACGTGGTCAGCGCCATCTTGCGAGTACGATAGATGAACTTGACCAACCGGTATGCTTCACGACATTGTTGTTTGGATGCTGATGTTTTCCATTTCTGCTTCTGATTAGAATTGAGCAGCTCTTCGTCGAGCTCTAAAAAATCGCCTTTGGATCAGCAAACATAGGCAGACGGCAATTTTGAGGTAATACATACTTTTATCTTCGCCCAGCTCTTGTAATCGCTCTTTCACGACACTTTGCCTGATATAATGTCATATGGTTAGATCTAGCTAGACTTCAATGACAAGCAACACACCATGAATTTTGTTTATCGTAGTACTGAACGATATATAACTTCATTTTGAGTTTCTGTCGTTTCTCTCTCGCAGCTGCCAATATGTTCTTAGGAACTGATGGGCTTGATTCGGAATGAACCACGGCTGGCCACCAGGGAAAAGAGTCTGTATATTTGTATACGGGTCAGTGTGATATTTCGGACACATAACGAACAAGATCTCTACCTGACTTGGCCCACACTGAAAAAAAAAAAGATTAATATAAGAGTTGCCTACGTCATATAATCAACATACCAATTGTGCCTTCTGGGAATGCCTCGCTCTTTTGGGTTTTCCTGGGGCGACCGACTTTCCTCTTTTCCTTCTGAACAACAGGTGGTTCAACAGGTAGTTTATTGTCCTGGTCCGGAGGCGGTCCATGCGGTTCGTCGGCATCGATAGCGGGAGGGGACGGTGCACTGAAAGACGACGAGCTGAGTTCGCTCAATTCTGACTCCTCTTCGAAGTTGAAGTCGAAGTCTCCTGGCTGGTCTTTATCCTCCGCTTGGGTAGATGGTGGCGGGCGCGGAGAAGGTGCGGGTGGAATAGTGGGCGGCGGTGGCGGGCTTTGCTTGATGATCGGGACATTGCTACTCGCTGCTGATACAGGAGCTGAGCTCTCTTCGGCCGCACGGGCAGCCTGCCTTTGTTTCTCTGCCTTCCTCCGCATGTTCTTCTCGCGACGGATCGCAGGTGTGTCCAGCTTCTCGATAATGACCACACCGTTTGGTTGCGTAACCACGTTCAGCGGTTCTTCGACGTGGAGGTGATCATCGTCTACAGTGGATTGAGTATGAGAGACCACACTGTCGGGAGGACCGCCAGGCCGCGAGTCAAAGGACCGATCACCTTCAGCATCTACATCCATAGCACTAGGCGCTGCTTCATTCAGATCATGTGTGGCTTCTTGTGGATCGGAAGACCATGGAGGAGTTCTTCGTAGAGTATAGTTGTCGGATGGTGCAGTGCTCACAATTGACAGTCTGGATGATGGATGATCTGTACATTGTAACATACTCAGTAAACGTTCCAACAACAAAGAGGATAAAACTAACCTGTCTTCTGCCGTTTCTTCGGAGGAGGTAAGTGCCGATCCGTTGCAGGACGCCCGCCGCGTTTCTGATCAGGGGGTAAAATCCATCCAGCGTTGAACATACTAAACGAATCCCGGTTGCCCACGTCATGAACAACTCTAGGAAGGGTAGTTTGCCCAAACGACCCGGAAGCCCGCTTCTTCAGAGGTTGCACGGGTTTGCTGATCTCTGGCTCTGGCTCTGGTGTCGGCTGGGAAGGCGGAGGAGGCAAAGCTGCTTCGTAGACAGTGCTCGGACCGCCCGCCTCAGCCTCGAAGGCGGCTTCAGCAGCTTGAGCACCCCTCGTTCGGGGAGCCCTAAATCCTGCCGAAGCGTCGAGCTGTGCTTGGATTTCGCGGTCCCTCCGTCTCGCTTCCTCCGCTTCGTCACGCTCGTCGCTCTCCCATTTACTCTCCTGGCCCTCGTCGGTCTCCTGGTCAGGGTGCTTATCCTCATTTTGCGTCGCGCTGTCATGTGATGCAGCAGCTCTGGCCTCTCTATTAAGCCTAGCACGCTCCAACTCTGCCTTGTAATCGCGCTTCGGTTTCTGCACTTTGGGTTTCCTCGTTCGCGGAGGTGGAGGCGGCACCAATGGACTTGGAAGCGGGGGCGGCTTCACTTTAGCGAACTCATAGTTGATTAATGAGGTGACAGGGTCAACGTCGAGCTCCATGTTGAGGTCAGATTTGATGGCGTCAGATGATACCAGGAGCTTCAGAACGTCCAACGGGGGTTCGAGGTCGCCAATCGGTTTGAGATTATCCTGATTGTCCTCTTCTGCGGCGTTTGCCATGGCGGGAGTGGCATGGGGGTACTTGATATATTCCAGGTCAGATAAAATGGATTTCGCTTCTTTCTGGATGCGCAAAGCAGTTTTATGGAACACTGTCCCTGCCTTGTTGTATAAAAGCGCATTGTTAATCACAAGTTCTATGTCATCCTATCAATAATTGAGTAATGAGCAACGGCTGGAGTGGAGAACTTTGGCAAACTCACTCGGAAGGACTGCAGATCCCAGTACTTGTGTTGGTCTAGCTTCGTATCAATATAGCTCCAACACATTGGGTGCTTGATCACATCGAAGTAATCTGGTACATCGTGCTTTGAAACCGGATTCTTGAAATGATCATGACGGTCAAACCTTCATTCAAAGATTAGAATCAATTTCTTTTTTCAAGACCAGGAGTCACAAAATACACGTACGACATGATACGTTCAAAGGCATGTCGTAGGGCAGCGTGATGCGGAAAGAGACCTTGAGACAAAACTTCATAGATAACCTCTCCTTGTCTGAGCTTTCGAATTTCCCGTTTCCGGCAGAGATTTGTGAGTGTATGAATCTTGAAAAGATCATGCCGCAATCGTTGAAGTTGCTAGACAAGCCCATAATCAAGATTGATGTCATTCAGCAGAAATGGAAAAGACTCACATCAAGGCGCATCAACTGTTCCTCTTCAGTCAACTGCTTCATACCAGCATTCGCAGTCCACGGTTCCAAGTGCAGTCTCTTCAACAACGGGGCGCCGCGTCTCACCTCGCGCTTCAAGCTCCAATATCTGCACATCTGCTGGATGAACTCCTGTTTCTTCCTGATCCTTATCCGATTTATGTATTCCGATATTCGACGAACAATGATGGCAGGAACAAGGGGCGGGCCCGGCTTGTATGTCTTCGCATAGGCACGCGCAGATTTGGAAACCAGTTGGGTATTGGAGGTGTGGCGATCGCGATTCTCATCGAGCGCTAGTGCAGCCGCGCGGGCATCTTGTTGCTCTTGCTACGATATATTCAAAATTTGAACGATGGAAGGAGCATATACAGAAAACATACCGGTAGATGACGATCACAATAACATGTTAGAGATGCAGGCTCTGCTCCTTGAGCGCTCTTCATGGGCATCAGAAACTTCTCTTTCCGAGCGCAGGTAGCGTGGAATGCAACAAAGCACGAGGGTTTCGTGCATTGTATGCACGCGCCATATCTCTGGTGACATACACTGCATCTCTGTTTGAATTGCGATGAGTACTGTGATTCATGCAAGACACAGAAATTTTACTCACCAACTTCCAACGCTGTTTCGATATTCGCTCAACTCCAGTAATGGGCTCCATGAATACATCGTTCGCGACGCGAGTCTCGGGTATCCATATCGCGCAGAGTAAATGCACCCATTCACCGTTCACCGTTTGCTTGAAAGCACCACCTTCATTCGGGCAGAGGTCGCAATTCTTGCAAAAGCATGTCAGCATTTACAATTCACAATGACAGACGATGAACATACCACAGGGACTTCAGGCGAGACTGTACACTTGCGACATAGCCATTGGCCTTCGGGGATGTATGGGACACCGTAACAATCTGGTGTGCAGAAATTAGGTTCAACGAGGTAAAGGAAAAGAATACGATTACGCACCTTGATGCACCGCAAGATTACACCCATCGCAAAACACAATCGCATTACTATTCTCCCCCTCCGAATCATCGCAAATGGCGCAAGTAGAATCTTCAGAGGGCATCGCAAAATCTGGTTTCGGAATATTCTTTGTCTATATCTCAGAATAGAGAATAAGTATGGATTGCATGCACTAAACAGAAACGTCGTCACATACCAAGTCAAACCACTCCTTCTCCAAACGATCCATGATGATTTCGAAGCTTTCGCAGCTCACTTTGTCCAGCTGCGCCTTGCTTCGCTCGATGTTGACAGCATCGAGCCATTCCTGGTCTATACAACCATAGTATAAGCGCGAAATTTACTAACTTTAGAGGAGGAAAAGCTGACCTTGCTCGTCCATATCATATTCCACCATTTTTGCCAAGTCACTTTCTAGCGGCTCTGAGAGGATAGCCCCTTTATTAGTATCCATGCAAGCGCAAGATACGTCAGACGAGGTACCTATATGGCGAATATAGTGATCTGGCCTTCGAAAGTCGGTAAAATCGTTGTCTACAAGCCGCCATTCAGCAATTTGTCTATCACACCCAAACAGAAAGTTAACACAGAACTCACATCCGAACGATCTTGCCTGTAGATCATGCACACCCCCTGGAAGCTTCAGTTTATCGTCGTTTATGATCTCGTATTCGACCTTGGGCAAGGAACTGCCTGTTGGAGGCGAATTGGCAGTCCCTCCTCGCGCCATGGGTTATAGTAAATCGGTCCTTCAAGATTTGAAGAGTGTTGCTAAAGTCCTATACCCAGAAATCCGTGTTAAGGCAGTAAAAAGGTCGGGATTAGCATCCGTATTTCGCTCAGTAGAAACAAATAAGGATATGGAAGAGGTTTGAGATGGATTTCAAGGCGAATGGTTGCATTATTATTAAACACTTGGCGTCACTCAACAGGCGGTCACACAACAAGTCATGTTCTCGACATAAATTCACGTGCCGTGACAGAGGGTTATCGTGACAGGGAGGGGTGTCTGCAGTGTTTTTAACTTTTATGCTTTAACTTTTAGCCTCGTTGAGTCATTACTCATAGCTCGCCCTTGAACGCAGCCCGAAAATAGGGTAAGCCATTTGGAATTCAGCGCATCCGAGTTGGGCAGAGCGGGCCTCAGCGGGGCTGGAGGTGCATGCGCGGTTTGACGCAAAGGAACTTGTCAATGGTCATATCCCGGGCCCTACCCTGGATGATCCATCTCATGGGCGTGTCTTCCTTGTGTCTTCCCAACACAATTCTAGAATTCCATCCCCAATGCTTTCATGCAATGCACACAATACGACAAAGGCATGTATGTAATTAGATGCCACATTCAACCACAGCATCAAAACATACCTCGATTTCAATATAATTAGCTGACGGATCTGTACTCGGAATCTGCAGCGTGGCCGCAACTGAATAAAACTGGTGATGTATATGGGTCAACGCAGCAGTTTCGCTCTCGCACTGAACTCACTGTCGACTTCGAATCTAGGTATCAAACGCATTTAAGCAATGGCATCACCTGGCAAGTTGCACTATGTTCTCTTTGGTGACCTTATCCTGACGCTGACACGGCAACTAATGCCTAAGCAGGCCCTGCAAACGTCCAAGTCGGAATGTTACTCCAGACGATGTGCAAATTTCTTGTTCCCGTATTCCAAAGAGCCTGCGGGGACACCGCGAAAGGTACGCGATCCCTCTCTGCTCGTACAACACACATCTAACAAAGCGTGCCTGTGGTGCAGGTTTGGATTTGGATCAAATCCTTCCAGGGGTCGAAGCGGACAACTTCGTTAGCGCGCTGGAGAATTTTATCTCTGACATAATATCGCGTCGTAGTCAGGACAAGAGGCTTGACGTCGGGATAAAGGCTGATTTGAACATAGACCCGGTTGATAACTTGGACGGTGCGCTGCCACGAACATCGTATCACTTCAAGACCCGAGTTAACATTAAGATACTAAATGACATCGTTTGTAGGGGCGCACTGGCTATGGGACATACCTGTACTGGCGAACGATGTAACGATCCATGCTGATTGGAAGAATACAGAGAATCCAAAACATACTCTTTGTGATCAGCGCATAGTATCTGTAACCCGAATTTTGGATAACGAAGGTGACCTAGATCTTCGTTTACTTTCAGCTGATGCTGAATCACTCAAAAATTCTTTTAGAGCGTCAAAGACTGGAATACGAGCTTCAAGAATTGAAAGCCTACATCGACGCGAAATTTCCTACCCGTGTACTTCGCTTCGAACCACACAATTCTGAACTAAAAATCTCTCTTGTAGGCAAAGCCGAAGTCTATAACTACCTGTCCACAAAATTTATGGCTAGTCACTACGGCAATAGGTTCAAGTTTTTCTTGGAAGTGGACGATATCGATGACTGGATACCAAAGCACGCAAAATATGCTATCTTGTCTCATACTTGGTCCCAGACTCAAGGAGAATTGACCTACGACGACTGGAAGAAAGGTTTACTCGACGCTAACCAGCCAAAGTGCCAAAAGCTAGTCAATTTCTGCAAAGTCGCCTGGCAGGATTACGGAATCAACTTTGGCTGGATCGACACAGTCTGTATCAACAAGGAGAGCAGCGCCGAGCTCGACGAATCTATCCGCTCCATGTATACATGGTATCGCAATGCGGATGTCTGTATCACGTATCTCGCGGGGACTACAAGATTGTCGCACATGTATACGGACCCCTGGTTCTCTCGAGGATGGACGTTTCAAGAACTTGTCGCGCCAGATTACATCAAATTTTACAACACATACTGGAAGAAACTTACCCGGAAGTCTGCAAAAAACGACAAATGGCATCCTTTGATTCTGGAGTCAATCCAACGCGCAACGACAATGACACCACAGGAGCTACAAAATATTAGGCAGGCGTCTATCTCGCGTAGGATGCAAATAGCGGCCAAGCGCAAAGTAACCCGCGGAGAAGATATTGCATACTGCCTCATGGGAGTCTTTGGTGTCAGTATCTCGACCGAATATGGCGAAGGCGCTGAGCGTGCCTTCTTCCGCCTCATAAGAGAGATATTCAACTCTACGAAACATGTTTTGGACATTTTCAATTGGGCTGGATTCTCAGGAAACATCACCTCCTTGTTTCCTTCCAGCCCATCCTCCTATCTTACTCGCACCTCGGACAACTTACTGTCATACCGATGGCGTCCTATAGAGCCACTAATCCTTACACACTTGGGATTGCGTATACCAATCCTTCTAATGTCTGCATTATCATATCACCAATTCATGTCCCCAGATCAATCTAAGCCCATCGGAGATTACTACGCCACTGTCAGCGTCGCTGTCAATGCTACCTACCGCGTATTGTACGAAATGGTCTCTGGGGAAGAAGACAAGAAAATCTATATATTTGGAGTACTCAATATTGAAGGAGATGAAACATGCATTCGCATCCCGAAAAGGTGTCTTGCTGTATTTTTCAAATTGAAACAGCCCTGGTACAAGCAAGAGACCCTATTTCAAGGCTACATTAAAGAAGCAACAGCCATGCCTATCGTTTTCACTCTCCAAAAAACTGGAAATAACACCGCCAATGAAGACCACTACGAGATCGAACGGAGCGAGTTAAAATATCATGGGATGGAATTAGTTACTTTACATTTGTAGACTAGATTATTTGATTTGAAATATTCAACGCTTGGCAGACTATCGTCAGTGGACAAAAGTTTCTTTACACCTTCTTGAATTTTCTATGAATCTTATAAAATAACCAGTTCGATTTGAATTTAATTTCATCGAAAAGCTATCCTGAGAATAATATATCCCAAACCCAACGTACATATCCTACAAATATGCCAAATCCCTACGATCATAGCTCGTCCTTCGGTCTCTCTGTAGCCTCAGGAGCTTGGGTGGGTGGCGGAGTAGTAGTATGAGCAGGTACCACAGTACTGTCCATCGACGCGCCTCCAGCGTCTTTCTTGAGATGTTCAGGAATCCCACCCATCATACCGCCGTAGCCCGCAGTATCATGGTAATTCGCGCCACCTTCCAGCATAGCCTTCTCAAAGTCGATGAGGTTGGTGAATCCTCCGTGCATGAGCGCGATTCGTTGGGCGTCTTGCTTCTTCAGGATCTCAGCCTCTTCAGGATCCTCGACGAATTCTTCGGCTTTCGCTTTCTCGAAGGCTGCGCTGAGGTCTGCTGTGCCATCGAGGATGGAATCGAAGAACTTGGTGAGAGAATCGAGTTTGTGCAGGCCTAAATGAAGGCTTAATTAGAGAGAGATAAAACTCAAGCAAAACATGGGACATACCTTGGTAAATCATAGGCGTCTCTGAACCTGCAGGGTAGATCAACACCTTGGGCTCCTTGGGTCCTCCAGCCTCATAACCCATGGCGATAGATGATTTCCCCTTCCTATCACGATGTGACCCAAGCACAAGATCCGTTCCCATATATTTGTTGCCGAGAACTTGCCACAGTAGGGGCATTTTCTTGTCCTTGGTCAGCAGAAGCGCGCGATGCTTGTCCTTGTTCTATATAATCTGTTAGCAGACAAGACTCGAAGATTAAGAAGAGCTGGCGTACCCCAGAAACAAATCCTGGGACTTCATCAACTGTGTAGAGTTTCGTGACGGCCTTGGGTATGCGCCGCGTGGCGAAGTAGAAGAAATTACTTGAAGTTCGTTCGGCATCATACAAAACGGGAGGAAGAGAGTTTCCACGAGGGAATAACTGTAGGAGCGGTTACTCAAAGGCCTACACGTCGAGGACTTCATGCCAACACACCTTGACAGTGGGGAATCCTTGGACTCCTTGCTCAGAGCAAAAACGCTTGTTCTTCTCTGCATGGCAATTGACGGCGTAAGCTGGGATGAGAGGATGCATGCCGAGAGCAGCTTTGCTGTATTCTGGGACCATTTTTTGACAGTGCTACAATAGACGCTCGGTGCTTAGCTGTAAAGTATATAGATCGAGCAACACAACTCACCCCACACCAAGGTGCGACGAAGGCGACCATACTCGTTTCCTAACATCACCATTAGCCCCTACACGGAAGCGCTCGTAGCATCAATACTCACATTGGCCTTCATCGCCTGTTTGAACGTTTTGTGGTCCAGCATCTTGACAAGAGAATCCTTCGGGAACATGCCCGCGGCCACCAGCGAAGGTGCCAGGGTAAGAGTGAGCGCCAGGAGTTGAGCGGGCAGCATCATGGTGGTATAGTGGTATCGGCCAGAAAGCTATGGAAGAAAAGCTGTTTTGAGTACATTGCGTACTATTTATGATCTTCGGTGTTGTAAGCAAACAACGGGCCAACACATATTTGGTCGCACTGACGTGTCCTCTGATCTTGCATGTCACCCACGCCCCGAAATTTCATCTTTTCTCCGCTATCCTTCGTACATAGGGACAAAAGCCATCGGTTTCTCTGGAGTTTTATGGACGTCTTGTCTACAGCACGATTTTTCTCAGAAAAACTGGCTTTTTTATTCCAGGAAACTGCGTGAACTACTGCGGCGAGCTCGACAGCTACAGATTTTTGCCATTCTCGACGCAACCGGCAACAGACAGGCTATTTGCGGGCATGATATAGCCGGATCCTTTGGAAACGGCTCGGTGACCAGAGGACTGGCTTATTACCACGACAGCAGCATCCCCGAGCCCGCAGGCAGCCAACAGGAGCTGGCGGTCCCGCAGGTGCGAGAAAAAGCGCGGTATGGAAGCTTCTCACCTAGCTAATTCCACGAGGGCGAGGCTAGCATACCGAGCGCTTCAGCGTTTTATGCTTTTTGAATTTCTCATGCTGCCTTTTCTTTCCCCACGACTTCGACAAGGCAGCATCTTTCATAAATAGGCTTCGCCCATGGATGAGGTTTTGATAGTCATGCTACCGGAGATGCTGGCATGCATCTGTTTGTTTCATGCGCGTCGCAATGCTTGTTCTTGCCATTGAAGTAATCAGTATTGTGTCTGCTCGTCGCGTTTCACTTATGCTGGCAACAAGGCCTCGTATGACCTCGGCCACGCTCTTCGAGTTCAATGACCGGCTTCATAGTTCACTCCGCTAATAAAAAAAACGCGGCAGGTCTCATTCAAAGCACGTCGCTCGTGGCCTATTCATCTCCAACAATCATTTCCGCATAGATCAGCATCGCTCATCCAAGAATCCGTCGTTGTCACTATGCTCGGGTCGGACGAATATCGTGGTTGTGCAGGAAGATCTAGCTTTGAGGACTCCATAAAACAGATCGAAGCCAGCCTTAAGACCAAGGTCTTGCTGGACTATATATGTGATTGCCAGAGTACGAGCCACCCATGCAACGTAACATTTTGTAAAAACGAAGTGCACGATAAGCTCGAATATCATATCATGTTGATCAAAACCTGCATCTGTCGGTATAAATTTGTGCTCAAATTTTCGTTAGTTAGCAGCGCCTTCCTTCGATAAGGATAACCGACGTCCGCATTCTCGCTCTTCGCAGTGTTTGAATGTCATACGATAATGACTGACTATCATGATGCGATGTTCGGTCAGCTCCATGAGCACAATGCGAAGACATGCGACTTTCAAGTTCTCCGTTATCATGGTTTCATCAGCATCATCATAATTCTATTCTTCTTGAGATAAGAATTGAAAATACATTGACAGATACCCACATCTATGGGGGGCTAAAACTACAAATAATTTAAATGATTATGCGATGCAATGCCTCACCAGGAGGCAGGGTGAATATCACACATGTAATTCTTCTCCACGCACAGTCGTCGACATTGCAGTCAGCGCATCCGTTGATTGTCCAAGGTTCTGCAGACGAATCAATGATCCAGGATAAGCGAATTCGAACTGAGAAGCCGTGGGGGTGGGGCTTTCGACGATGCCTCGCAGGTTGAGTAAAAGCCTGAACCACACCGATCAATCTCAAGAATGGCAAAGGAGAAAGTACGCAAGGTTCCCGCTCACCTTGAGCAAATAGTCGCTTGCAGACTTTTCATGAGGCCAACGGCAAGATACGAGGCGAATGGGTCCAATATCCAGATGAGGAAGTTGCAAATAGAAACGGCTGCGTGAGGAATAATAATGTCGGACGTTAGAACAGAGAAAATGTCGATATCATAGAAATTCCGGCCAGTACTCACACATAATGACTAGTAGAGTTCGGCAGATTTCATATTAATGCTTGCTGCTGTATAATATAACGAAATTGTTCACTGACCAATGTAGTATAGAATACCTATCAAATTTTATTAGAACGTCGATACACATTAGATATGATTCTCCTCACCATCACGCGCGAGTATTCGGAGAATAGTGGTAGAACCGGACATTCTCGCCGCCAAAACTGTAGTACAAACTCAGTGAATAGCCGTTCAGAATAGGCGAATGACACCATACATGAATTGTAGGATTTCCATGCTGTGAGAACGAATACGACTGAAGATATTTTTGGTGAAGTCAGAATTTACATCGGACATGAGAGGCAGAGATTCCTCACGGGTTTCGAATGCAAGAAATGGAACCCAAAATGCGATGAGAAGGGGTCGACAAAGAGGGCTAGTGCATCCCGAGAGACATCCTCTAAGGCCAAT
This sequence comes from Pholiota molesta, assembly GCA_014925825.1. Lineage (NCBI taxonomy): Eukaryota > Fungi > Basidiomycota > Agaricomycetes > Agaricales > Strophariaceae > Pholiota > Pholiota molesta. The sequence goes on from JACGCK010000262.1 coordinate 32,761, forward strand.
CTCGTCCGCCGGTAGAACTAAATGGGGTATATTTTTCAGTCAATGACTAAAATATGAATCGAATTTTTTGCATGATCCATACTTACATGTCTCCATTTTGAAAACCAACAGAAAACACGTTAACATCACGACCATGGATGCCTATTTTCAAGAGCAAGGATATGTAAGAGATCAACGCTACAATATCAAGCAGCGAGAGAAAGGGCTTACTATACAGAGCGTTGAAAGGAAGAGTAATACTCTCCGATATGGATACAATGCTTGAGTGCGCATTACTAGTACACCTGTTGAATGATACGGTTATGACGTTGAAAGCGACGTTCTGATGGAAGGGCTTGTTTACATTCGATGATGGCAATAGAGACCAAATCTAGAATGGTAGACGATAATTCATAATTTTTGCAGCTTTTGAGGGGTTCAGGACAAGGGTTCTGAAGAGCTAAGGATGAATACACACAACTGTATTGGTAAATCTGCATAAGTAAGAGATTAACTCATAAGTTAAATGTATACTTACATTTATGGACGGTGCTGATACAAATTGAGCTATATCACCGTTCACGGTCAGTCATTACGATTCCAATTAGCATGAGTATCTTTTCCGTACAGAATAGGTCGAAGCCAAATAGCAACGGCGGAAGATATCGATTCTGAACTCGCTTTAGATCACTTGTTGCTTCGCTCCTAGGATAGTTGAAGACTCACTAAGAAGAAGAGAGTGGTCCCAACTGTCTTCTTAACCCGCCACACCCTTGATACCTAGGAAGATAAACAGAGAGAGGATTTGGTGTTGTGTAGGCAGAGATAATAGCGCTGATATGGTACACCTACCTCCCGATCGAAAGTCAGAGCAATATCCCACACCAAAACCGTGGCCGAAGCAACTGATGATTGCCAGCGTTCGTTATTCTCATTGAAGAGCAAGAAGTAGGGATCGTCACAAACGAACCTGTTGCATACTTCCCAGCCATTATAACGTTAACACGCGTACTTCAACTTTCCCAAGAAAATGTAAACCTTACCTTCGTAGCAGACAAGGTAGAGAAGAGCGTTGGCGGTGGGACGCCGCCGTCCATTGGGATGGGCTCGTTGGATCGGGTGTGCTCACCTATGATATGCGGATGGTATTTTCAGGAAGCAAGAAGAGGGACATCGTGAGGGCTCTCCACGGGTGACTTGTGGGGACAGTGTGGAATGTGAGATTTGTTTCGTGTGTCAAGCGATAGATGGGTATTTCGGGACAACGTGGGGTGGTCGTTGCATACGGTGGCTTTTAATGAATCCGACTATCAGAAACCAAGTGATCCCTCGAGTCTCGACGCACTTGATTATAGCTGTCGGAAAAGGCCGAGAAATTCAGCTTCGAGATTGTAGACTTTATACATACTTCGATGCTTGAAATTTGTCCAATTGCTTATGTAGAGCAAAGTTGAATGGGACCAGCGGCCTATGTAGGTGGGAAACATACATTGACGTGACGCGTTGACGTCGCAGCCGAGCAGACCGTTCCACAAAACGTTCAAGCCTCCTTACTTTTGTTAATGGGGAGACGGAGAACAGCCACAGGGATCAAGAACATCAAAAATTGAGCTCGTCGTGAAGGGTGGCATGTGTGCGGCGCAGCTGCAGCTTAATCAATTTGGCGAACTCTTATCGATTATCCAACGATTATCACTGATTCTTCGTCGCCTCAAAGAGCGCGGGGCTAATAGGTGGCAATAAGAGCTGCGATTCGGATTGTTGTTTTGAATTTCTAAACGCCCATCGAATGCGCCATAGACTTCGACTTGAACGTTTGAAATTTGAATCGTCTTACCGGAAAACGAAGACATCAACGTTGGATCAAGGCACTTGACTGTTGAGTCTTGACAATGACATGACCGGCGGAGGCAAACGGAGAAACGGGTCCGTGCGCAACCTGGAGCACATGAGAGCACATGGCGGGCATTGGCGGCTTCGTTATCACTGTTCAACGATTAGCCCTTCATGCTGCCACAGTGCCGCTATTGTTCGCTGTGGAATGTTTGATGGTTTCGGGCATCCTGTGAGTATATGTCTGATATTCTGGGCGATCCTCTCTAAAATTACTTATCATCGTTGTACATGCCCAGGATTCACGATGGCGGTGAATGCGCAGCGAATGCCATGCGTTTCAAAGCTCAATATTTCACCGGTATCGGGACATCCTCGTCTAATCTTCGTTGTTTTCAACGCCGGTTACTTACAGCTACTAGCCCTTCTGTTCTCTATAAATGTGTGTGAAGGTAGTCCCAGCTTTTCCTGATCTCATCCAGGCCCTCAACAAGCTGCCGTAGCCCATATCGCACTTGATACGCATAGCTCTCAAGAAATCGGATAGCAATAACATCTTGCGATTGGCGTCTAGTTTACGCTGGTAGGCATCCTTGCAGGCCCTGCGCTGCTGTTCGTCTGGCTCGTAGAAATACAGGCGGAAGTAATGTCAAAGGACGCGCAAGGCCATCCTGGCCTCGCTTTCATGCAAAATCAGTTCTGATGCAACAAGCGTAACTATCCTAATCCCCGCGCAGTCTTTCCTGTCAAGCCTTCTCTCTTGCTGAGAGATTTCTCTTGCACATACCCTTCAGCGCTGCATACTGCTACACCTTGTGTTCGAGTTCTAGGCTGCACCAGGCGATCGCGTCAGCGGCTGAATCCTCTTCCATTGCTGCATCCGACGGCCTTCACTTGGCAATCTGTACACTGATACTGCCGCCGCCCACGAGTCACCGACCGCGGCCGACATACGGCCTACACTTCTAATCGACGTCATTCTTCTCCGCTCTTCCTCCTACAGGTCTCTCAGGCCTCGAAAATGTATTTTTGGCTATCTTGGGCTAGAGAGACCGAATTTTCAGTGGAGGCCCTCATATCGAAGGCCCAATTCAGCATCTGAGCCAAATCTGAGCTTCTGAGAGGGCTCGCATCGACGAATGCCGAGTACCACTGAGGCTTCCACCACAATAGTTGGGGAACGTGTGCGCGCATGCTATTGCCATCTATCAACTTGGACGCGCTGTCTTAATATCATCATTCAGGGCGCGTCAGGAAGCCCGCCTGACCACATTAAAAGGGGATTATTATGTCGATTTCTGCTTAAGCGTTTACGGCTGAAACATGCTGAGCGAAGAGATGTTTTCTCGACCGACCATCGGCCCAGGAGGAACCTGGAGGGATTTTCTCTACCCACTTCACAGATGATTACTCTGGTCTCATATCAATTAGCTTATTTGGGCCTATTCAGGTTATTATCACATCCCGGCGTCCTGATGTGATGAGATATGTAATGGTATGTGGTCTTCCGCAGGATGCATATCACAATTCAGTACTGACTCTGCTGGGTCCTGACCGTGTGGACTGTTCTCATATTCACCAGGGACGTGGCTAAACCGCCTCAAGTTTCAGAGCGCAGATGAATAGGATGGCAGGCTTCCTTTCATTCTGATCATCCATAATTTGAGGACACACCATGATCATATCATGATCCAGAAGTTAATAGTCTTGAGAAAAGACGTGTCAAACTCTGAACAAACTCTGATTCTGATATCGATTCAGATGAATCCACAACAAGGTATTCATACGGTCAGACGCAATCCTTCTTAATCAATATATTCCTATTTTACCACTTCATATACCATTCAAACCGTGCGGGAATTCCGAGGCGGTCGCGTCTTACTTTTCATCTACTGATGATGTCCTTGTTGTCGATTTTGACAGACCCCGGCGGCCGCCCCAGCTGTTAACTTGATCCCATTTGGGTCCCTTGGGCTACAATGACTGGTAAGCTCAGGCAGGCACGAAAGTTCATGAGTAAGTAGTGAGAGTCAGCTCAGTCATTGTGTCCAAGCGACCTGGTAGGATGTGATATTAATCCATGGGGAATGCTTCACAGAGGTTGCGGACCTGCACCTCCGGTCGCATTAATGGCTCGGAGTGTTCCTTCCCCATATTTGTCGTCGGCGCTCAATCGGCGCTTATACATAGTTGATGGGAGGATCCGCGGCACCGAAATAAGGGCGCAATGTCAATGATAAGATAAGATTGTGAGAGATGAGATGATACATGGCAATTTGGATGACGGTGCAATGTAAGGCCTTGAGATTATGATCAACTCAGGATTAAATCCTTCAAGTTGCGGACGGAACATAGTGCGGTTCTCTTCCATGAACCTCAGGAACTGGAAATGTTCACGTGGAAATCATAGATTATTACACAAAATACAGTCCCCGCTGTACGCCTTGCAAAACACACGGTTTGTCGGGATTGTTCCACTAAAAGATGTGATGATATGATGATCTTCTGAACATATTATGACATCTTGGACCTTGGCATTCGGAGATGCTTTAAAAATCGTCGATATACAGCTTGATATATCCTTAAAGCCGCGAGAGCTTTTCATTTTTGTATCTTCTTTTGTTTTCGAGTAAGATTTCTACCACCGACCCGGACGCACTGTACAAAATCAAGCGAGAACATCCCGAATCTAAGTACAACACCCCCGACTGTCGCTTGCGAACCTCTTGCCGAGCAACAACTTGATCATGGTTTTCACGGCAGACCTAAGATATTGATAGTTGAGACTTGACCGTGCCTTCCAGTTCCCAAGTAGGCTTCTTGATTCGTTATCGGAAAGCTTTGCGTATAGACGAGGAACAAGTTTTAATTTAACTTATTGCGGTATCAGTCGAATGAAATGCAGCTTTCTGCGATGACTATCTTACCTCTCGCAGTCAGGAGACTTTTGACTGCGGCTGTTTTGACATTCACTTCGCAGGCTCAAAGTCTCGCAGGTCACATATCAGAAAATAGATTATGTACAGAGAGGGACAGTAGAGACTGAAGTAACGATTCTAATTGCAACAGACAATCTGTTTTTCTCGTTAACGGGAACGTTTTATTTAGCGCAATGGAATAAATTGCTCTGACCTTATATTGTCAATGAAGTCGAATCGACTAATACCCAATTGTGGGAGTCGGAATTGTTGTGGGCAAAGAAGTGTCAATAATACTAGCGCCTTCACTGTAAAATAAGCCAGGTTAATATTGAATGAATCTGCCTTCTGAAAATAACTTGACTGACGTCCAAGTTACAGTGGAAGTTGCCTGAACAAGATAAGGCGACTGATCGATGATGGTGTTGTATACTTTCTCCGCTGTGAAAACATTGGCCCTACGCTCCATCTAAACATCAATAAATATGTGAGGTGAGTACTTCATCAAACCGAAGGGATGTGCTCACCGCCATTATTGCGACGACTTGGCTTGCAACGAGGATGACGGACTTCAAATTCATAGTGGTGGCGGTCAGTGAAAGAGGGATACAATCATCGAAACTTGGGAGACTGCTTATATCACGTCGGTCCCAGTTCCACCATTCCTAAACGGTCTTTCAGGTTTTTTGGCTGCTACTTCATTCTCCCTTTAGGAAAAATGTCCGCGACGTCGGGGGAACCTGAAGAGGGGAACCAGTAGTACCCCAACTGTATTTTCCAGGTTTTACGTCCATTACTTGCCGGAAATGCCTCAATCTGAGAGTTTGAGAAGGCGCCATCGTGGAAAGAAAGCAAAAGATCAATACCTTTTGTCATCAAGATCATTGGGTTGACCTATTTAGGGCTGTGCGCTTAGTCTTTGTCGGACTCGTGAATGAAGAGGCGACGATATTCGTAAGTCCGGCGAGAAAGGGCGATGATTTGTACCATCTCGCATCCACATTCCCACAAATCTGTCAGTCGTGACATGAAAATTTCGTAAACGCCCGCCCTGTAACAAGGGCTAGATACCCCATTTTGCGTCCCAGTACATTGAAGTCTAAACGGGTCGAGTTACAATGGTATAAGATCACTGAGAGTCTCTCCAGAGTATGATTTTCAACCCAACATTTGCAAATCTGACCTGAGTGTTAATATGGGTTTGCTGTCAGCAATCGCTAGTCTCTCTGTCATCGCGGGCGCTTATGGCGCTATTGGCCCAAACACAAACCTGTACATAAAGAACAAGTGGATCTTGCCCGATGGCTTCAATCGCTCGTAAGTCTACTCCTACTTATTGTAAAATCTTTTGAAATCTGATCACCTCTACTACCATTATCAAGTACTGTTTTGGCAGGACAAACCGAGTCAAGCGTATCTTTTCCTGGCCCTCTTATTGCTGGTTTCAAGGTACATGAAGTTTTGCTTAACAGTACAATTACTAATTTCGCTCTAGGGAGACACCTTCCACCTAAATGTAATCGACCAATTAACGGACACAAGTATGTTGACGAGCACGAGCGTTGTATGTATTCCTCTATTCATGCCCAACTACTTCTCAGTCTGTACATAGCACTGGCACGGCTTGTTCCAAGAAGGAACCAACTGGGCCGACGGTCCAGTTGGTGTCACTCAATGCCCCATCGCACCTGGCCACTCCTTCCTATACCAATTTGCTGTCCCCGATCAAGCGGGAACGTTTTGGTATCACTCACATCATTGTAAGTAACTACTTTTATTTCGCTGTAGTTCAGCTTTGAATATATCACTGCTCGAAATAGCAACGCAATACTGTGATGGCCTTAGAGGCGCTTTGGTTATCTACGACCGGCATGACCCTCACCGGTCGAAGTACGTTAAATTCTTCAAAATCAGTTTATAAATACTAATCTCATTCGTCTTTTCAGATATGATTTTGACGATGGTGAGGAGTTACGCGTTGATCGTTTTGATATTTGTGGATATTGACGCCTGTCATCTCCCTTTCAGACACCACGGTCATAACTCTTGCAGATTGGTATAGCAATTATGCTTCTAATTATATTGATATGATTGTAACAATTTTTTTAGGTATCATACTCCAGCACCATCGGCGGGGCTTGTCCCAACTTCAGATGCAACCTTGATCAACGGCAAAGGCCGCTTTGCTGGCGGTCCAACATCGCCGCTATCTGTGATTAGAGTTCTCCCAAACAAGAGGTATCGTTTTCGCCTGGTGTCCATCTCATGCGATCCCAACTTTGTATTCTCTATCGATGGTCACACTATGGTGCGCGCTTTCTTAGCACCTGAGCGCCAGGCGTGGGAGAACTCACACATTTCTAAATATAGACTATCATTGAAGTTGATGGCGTGAACGTTCAACCTCTCACTGTCGATTCAATCCAAATTTTTGTGGGTCAACGGTATTCATTCGTACTCAATACCAATCAGCCAATCGCCAACTACTGGATTCGCGCTCTGCCAAATTCTGGAACCGTGACCTTCGATGGCGGTGTCAATTCTGCTATCCTTCGCTACTGGGGCGCACCAAATGCCGACCCCACTACGACTTCAACCAGCACGAACCCAATGCTCGAGACCAGTCTCCATCCTTTGGTAAATGCTGCCGCTCCAGGGATCCCCACCGTTGGTGCTGCAGACGTCAACATTAATTTGGACATCGAATTCAGTTTCACGACTTTGCAGTTCACTGTGAATGGCGCCACGTTCCTTCCTCCTTCAGTCCCAGTACTCCTTCAGATCATAAGTGGCTCAATGACTGCTCAAGACTTGCTCCCTGCTGGGTCTGTCTATGTTTTGCCTCCTAACAAGGTTATCGAAATATCGATCCCTGGAGGAGCAGTTGGCGGTCCCGTAAGCACTGTTCTACATTCGTTGACGTTATATTTGCTGATGAAAGTTTTAGCATCCCATTCATCTTCACGGAGTGAGTTTGGTCAGAAAACATAGAAATTTAACCATCTAACGAAGTAATAGCACACATTCTCTGTTGTGAGAAGCGCAGGAAGCACCGTTTACAACTACGCCAACCCTGTTCAACGCGACGTTGTTAGCATAGGACTAGCTGGTGACAACGCGACAATCCGCTTCATGACAGATAATGCCGGTCCATGGATCATGCATTGGTACGCCAATGCTTTGCGTTTGTAAATCTTCATACTTATGGAAACATTTTAGTCACATTGATTGGCATCTCAATATGTGAGTTTTCATTGGAATTCCTTCAATCAGCAACATATTTAACGCGCGCCTCGATTGCACTAGCGGTCTCGCCGTCGTCATGGCTGAAGATGTTCCCCAAGTTGCTACAGAGAATCCTCCCAGTAAGTCATTCCGTGCCATCATGCCAGACGTCTCAAGAAATTGAATCATGTATTCCAGCTGCTTGGGATAATCTCTGTCCCATTTATGATGCTCTACCTCCTCAAGTGTTCACCTAAGGGGATTAGTGTGATAAAGAGCGATTCCATGCGCTTTTCAACCAAAGAAATGATGAACAAAGTCTGTAAGCACCAGCATTGATGTTATGCCTCAATCAATGCGAGAAGACTTTGTTGCCTACCATGTAATACCATCTGTTCGGAATGTAGTAAGCTCAGCTGATCACCGATATCGATCATCGTGCACGCAAGGTCTATAAGGTCGGGCATGTAAAATCTATTTGCGAGAAATTTATTCGACCAAGCAGTTTGAAGCCATACATGGCCGAAGGCATTCAAAAGACTTATGCAAGATGTTACATTTTACGGGCGCTTAACATGAAGCTTGAGGCTTCCTCATCGGAGTCGTCGTACGTTGCATACATGTACACCGATGCTTTTGATGCAACCTGTACTGCGCAACGACATTCAGCCTACAATAGCTATAAGAAGCTGGGGTAGTCTCAATGCGCTCCAAGTGCTCTGTAAAAGAATTTGTGCGATTAACTTGATTCTCTCAGTCATCCCCTTGTACAGCGTACTTTCATATCTGCACAAGGTGGGAATGAGACTAAAGACGTTTGCGACAGATTCATCTTCATAGACAGGTCGTCGGACGCTCGTCTAGATAAGACTTGGGAGAACGGCAATTACCACCTTCTGAACAAATGTCAACGTCAAAGTGCAGTATTATCTGGGAATTTACATGTTGGTTTCTTCGATTACTTATGCCTGCAGGCCATATAAGTCGAAGAATGCCTATATCGGTCCTGCGTCTGATGTCATGGAAGTGTCACATATTTACATGCCGCATACTATTCGACACGCAGATCATACCTTCCGAAGGTGGGAAACGTTAGACATTAAGAACTTAAGCATTTGGCTTTTGGAAAAGCATGTTATTATCGTACTATTATCTCGACACGTTTTTTTAATGTAAATGGAGAGATTTTCTTTCTAATTATGGAACACATTATCAACACTGCCTGGTCTTCCGATTCTTTAATTTCGGACGAACGAAGCGCTCGCTTCATCATATAACATTCGACCTTTGAAATATTTACCTTCATCAAGGCCTCTACTTAGCACCGGAAGTGCAGAGTATCTGCAAGGGCTAGAAATGTAGGATCGCAGTCTGAAATCATCTAAGCGCCGGTAGCGTGAACCGATGGGCAGTGCAACAGTCTCCCAAAAACCCATACGTATCAGCGATATGAGTATCTCGATAGTATCCTCTACGCCATCGTGGTGCCCTTTCAATATGTACCGGGGTAATAAGGAGGACCAAAGTAGATTTCAATGCGAAGAAAGGATGTTATTATTTCTTGTTTGAACTGGGTGGCGACACTGGGCGCCTAAATTGCCATGCTTTGTCATCATCGTTATCATTGATGCATCATGGTCACCATCCAATGTCAGTAGTTCATGTGGGTGCACGAGCGCCCCAGACACGCGCATGATTTACAATTGATTTGATTATATACTATATTTTCCTCCATCAATCTTAAATGGTTCGATAAAAAAACATCCAATCCAATCCAGTTTAACATCTGGGGGTAACAAGCCATGGTATGGGAGAGATATTCCAGCCAAGAAAAAAAAATTCACGCCCTACTCGCTCAGCAAGGCCTGGGCAGCTTTTCGCGCGTTCGCGCGGATACTCTCTACCTGCAGCTCAAGATTCCTGATCTTCTCGCGGGCCTCGCGCAGTTCAGATTCCAAGCGTTCGTTTTCTTGTTCCAGGTCAGCCTGCTGAGCGGAGCGTTAATATGGAATTCTTGAGAAAGAGGATTACATGCAATGGGGACTTACTTTGCTGTCAAACGTGTCAGAGCGAGCGGCGGTCTTAGGTTCTGGTGCGGCTGAAGCCGGGGAAGGGGATGGCGCCCAGCTCTTCGAGACTGGGGCCAAAGCAGGAGGCTCAGCGATTGAAGGCGGAGGGTTTGCGGGTCCAGCACTGAATGTCCTAGTGGGCTGGACAAAAGTGGGAGACTGAACAGAAGCAGAGACCGGAGTAGGAGGCACAGCGCTTGGTGGCGGCCCCGCAAAGATAGAACCGTCTCCGAGACTGACAAGCTTGAGAGGAGCAACTTTGCCGTGGAAAAATTCTCCGGCAGTCAAGGAAGGTTCAATTGAGGGAGCCGGAGGGTAGATGTCGGACTGGAATGAATCAGCCTGTGGTGGGAGCGAATTAGTTGGTCAGAGCCGAATAAGAAAGGCTTTTGAACACACACCTTGCGAGGGACAATGAAGGCGATAGGCTCAATGGAGGAACCATGAACTTTGTATGCACGTGCGATCTCACAATCCGCGATACTCAATGCCCGTCGAGGGAGGAAGCACATGCCGCGTTGCGGTTCCGATGACTTGTGCTCTGATAGAGCGTGCAATGAATCGGATTCGTATTCATAATAACGGATGTTCCCATCGCTGTATACTGTACGTTAGTAAATGACAGCACGTATATATAGTGAAAGCGCACCCTTTGCCCGCTGCAGAGAAGATATCAGGAAGCGAACAACAACAAAAACGACATAATGATAGTGGGCGCACCAAGGAACAATATATTGTTATCTGTCCAGAAGGGCATCACAACACCAGCGGATTGATCCAGAGAAATTGTCTTTACGTTCCCCAAGCCACCAGTCTCCCAAATTCCGACTTGACGATCCGACATCTTGCTGAAGCCTGTCGTAGCAATTTTGTCCAAGTCGCCCATCCATGTTACACGGGATCCTTTGATGCCACTGTGCCCATCATTAGTCCTCACTGCCTCGCCACCCACACGAGGATCAAAGATGCGAAGCTTCCTGTCCCTAGATGTGGTGGCCAAAAGGGTGCCCGTAGTGTTAAACGCCATGCTCTGCACAATATCCCCATGACCCGTGAGGAGCGATCTTGGATCCTCCGGGTTCGCAAGGTCCCAGAGCTTGACAGTGTATTCTCCGGAAGAGCTGGCCACTATGTTGGAAGCGGTGGGATGGAAAAGAACCTGCCCAACTTTACGAGGGGATGCGTCGATTCGCAAAACAGGCTCGAAGTCCTGAGGGACCCAGCCTCTTGACCCCAGCCTTCGAACATAGAAGACTCAACCTTCCATATCATCACTTTGCCGTCCTCGCCTCCAGATGCCACGATCGAGTCGTTATGTGGCGACCAGTCCGTATCCAAGACCGCAGCAGTATGGCTGCGCGCCATGGGGATGGTGTCGAGCAACTTGTGAGGGAAATCGGGAATCCCTTGAAAGGGAGAAGGCAGGGGCAAGATCGCAAATGCTCCTCCGCTGACGCGTTCCAGTTGACGCTGAGATATTTCTACATGATTTCAGTGCATACGTAGCAGTCATCGCAAGATGACGACTGACCGCAGAAGCAGAGACGATGTTCGTGTCCCAAGCACTGTTCGTGACTTTCACATTCTCAAAGGTATGTTCCTTCTTCGAGGGCTGCCCAAAGACGTGGCTAGAGGGCACGAACGATGCAGAACGCGATTAGATCTCTCAGGAGACCGTATATCGATTTGAGCGCGTTCTCACCGGTATTTGGAAGATCGCACGAAACGAGACATGTTGGTGGCTAGCACAAGATGATTTCAGCGAAATGGATGAAGAATAGTTGGGGATGTCGTCGAGATGGATGATGTACTTGGGTGTTGCTGATTAGGTTGCTCAGGGCCAACCGCAGTGGTAACGCACAATGATGGGGTTAGGGTCATCGACAATGCTGACTGCCACGCGCTCGCTGTTGTTCCGTCCACCATCTTCAGTGGACTCGACATGGTTTCTTTCCGCGTTCTTTCTCTCTTAAGAAGTCGCCCTGTGAGCTTCTTCAACAAAGGTTCCATTCTCATTCGAAGCTATGCCAGTGCTGGCGAAGGAGTAATTCCAACTTCGCGACATCTATTCGCCACAACGCTGACGATGAACTCTACAGCCTTTGAGAAAGACAGGTCTGTATGACTTCCACGTCGCTCATGACGCGAAAATGGTGCCGTTTGCAGGCTATTCTATGCCTTGGCATACGGAAATGTTGGACAAAGTGAGTTCGCACGATGTCCACTACGCGAATTTGATTCTCTGATTGACCGAGGTTTGCCATCCCAGTCGCGAGCCATAACCATGTACGAAACAGTGTTGGCATTTTCGATGTGGGACACATGGTTCAGTCAAAGTGAATGAAATTATTGCACTCTCGCCGTCTGGAGGACTTACCCGCTCTCATACCTCAGTTTTCGGGGGAAGACGGCGACAGAATTCTTGGAATGGTTAACACCATCTTCATTGGCCTCCTTGAAGCCCTATTCCTCAACTCTTTCGGTTCTACTCAACGAGAATGGTGGAATTATTGACGATACCATAGTTACCAAGCACGCGTCCGACGCTTCTATGTAGTCACTAATGCAGGTCGCGAGATCGAGACCTTGAGTGGTTCAAACACAAAGTGCAAGAATGGAACTCGAGCGAGAAAGGGAAAGATGGACCTGTAGAGCATGAAGTTCTGGAGGACTGGGGACTTGTAGCCCTACAAGGCAAGCAAACCGCGTCCATTTTCTATGCACATACGCCTGACATATATCCTACAGGACCAAAGCCGCAGCGTATTTGCAAGGCCTGACCTCTTTCGACCTGAAGCAACTCACTTTTGGAACCTCTGCATTTGTGCCAATCGAAGGTTTCAACCTGCACGTTGCGCGCGGTGGATACACCGGCGAAGATGGCTTTGAGGCTAGTATTCTAGTTCGCTATAATTTATGTCGCGCCGGCCTAATTTAGGCCTAGATCTCGATCCCTCCATCGCACACTGTCGAAGTTGCAGAGCTCTCTCCAAGTCCCAGTCCAATTAATTGGTCTCGGTGCTCGGGATTCCCTGCGCCTAGAGGCTGGCATGTGCTTTACGGTAATGATCTGGACGAAACAACAACACCAGTGGAAGCAGGTCTATCATGGGTCATTGGTGAGTCATGTGTCGAGATCAAAATTTTGTTTCGCCAACACATTTTTTAGGCAAAGAGCGAAAGGAAAGGGTGGCTTTATTGGGGCAGAAACTGTTCTCCAACAGCTCAAAGAAGGACCTTCTAGACGTCGTGTTGGATTAGTTGTCGATGGTGCTCCAGCACGCCGTAAGTCCATTCCATCTGACCTCTCTCAGCCTAGCAGAACGTAATGTTAATCACGGTCTATCAGAGGGGGCCAAAATATTTTCACCCTCCGGAAAAGAAGAGCTCGGTGAGCGTTTGTTTCTCCTTCAAGTTAGCATGAACTGCCATCTGACTGGAATTCTATCATTTGTCGTTTGACTTACAGGGATTGTCACCTCTGGGATACCGTCCCAACACTTGGAAAAAACATAGCCATGGGATATATTAAATCAGGGTGGCACAAGAAAGGCACAGAGGTCGAAGTCGAAGTCCGCAAACAACTTCGCAAGGCAGTACTCACACCGATGCCTTTCACGAAGCCCAACTATTGGCGGGGATGATTTATCTTTTTCGGCCTCTCTGGGCAACACCTGTTAAATCTGATACCTAGATCTTTGAAAAATTTAACGGTGCATGTTCTGCTTCTCTCGCCGCATGGCCATTAAACGACAGCTGACGTTTGCGAAAAACTTCTCTGCGGAGCAACACGGTTCTTGTCTCGTGTTCACTGGATGTACCACTTGGCACTCACCCTTCTCAATATTTTCGAACTTCAGGTGGTTCTTTCGTGAACTTTTAGGTTGATTGTTACTTCAGCTGATGGCGATGCAACCCAGCCGAAAAAATGCTCAAAGGATCGAATATTACCAAATCTGAAGGCGTACACGTCTACCGCTTATTTCCGACTCGCAATTCATTACACAGGTTTTCAGATTTTCAAAAGTATCGTGAAAACAATGATCGTCAAACTCTACTTCCCTTCGGATCCTTCCTGAGCCTCAGAATCCATCCAAAGTCAACTCTGACTATAACTTGTCTTCAGGGAGTCATCGCCTTCGACAAGACTTTGTTTCCTCTTCGGTTCACGTACGGTAACGTACCATGTTTCTTCGCATGTCCTCGTTTATTATTTTGAATGACTCTTTCTCATGTGGAGCATCATTAATGTCGATAACTGTTGACAGTCAAATGCAAATGTTCTGATCAGTTAATCGTGTAACCTGGTCGTATAGCCTCTTTATCTTCGCCTGATCCAGATCGCCTGAACTTACTTGCCTTCCAGTGAAAGGAAGAATGTCGCGACAAACACGCCGCAAAGTAAGCTTTTTCCTAGCCTTGTTCCGAGGCGAGTAATCTGACAATCAAATATCTTCAGGCTTGTGAAGGCAAATATATGCACCCGCTCAGCTGTCAGATAATTGTACACAACTACGCATTGAGTAGAAGTCAGGTTATGTCTGCTACCTTGGCCTTGCTGATTTCACTACTGTGCACGTTCATTAATCCATGGGAAAGCTCAGCCACAAACCCGCTTTTTCTTGGTCTACGAGAGCAAGAACATTCTTGTTCACAACATTACTGCGGAAAAGGTTCGGCAGCACCAGGTCACCGACAGTGTTGATTACAGATTGGTTCCCCAGGATGTCAACGGAAGACTTCGAGGCTGTAGATCGGCGCAGCTTGCCATCACCCCGAAGACATTATCCAGATATCTACATGTGCTTCCTCCCAGATCCAAGAAATGGTGGAACACGAAATTTGATTTCAACATCGCCTTAGTCCTGTGCATCTTATAAATTTGAGTCTCGACCTTTCAAGTGAGAATCACTTCCCAAAATAAAAGCCTGGGCCTCAAGAACGGCAAATTTACCACCAAGGTACTAAATATATTTAGGAAATACGGTAGCAAGACACACATACTATTTGTGCTTCGACGGAGTTAGAGGGAGATTTAATGGGAAGACAGACATTGGCATGCCGGAATGCCCATCTTTTCGGTATTTGCCCCAGCGCCGATATATGTTTATTGGCTGCCTGGCATTGGCTAACGCTCGAGAAACGTGACGTCGCCATGACTTGTGGTTTTTGTGTGCATCCAATGAAACTATGTAGGTGTTAGACCGGTCTTGGAGTTATTTGAATATCAAAATCAATTATCCAACATTCTCGGTTTTGCGGAGACGAGTTTGGGAGGAGTTATTATTGTATCCTCTCCATTCGATCCCGGTAGTAAAGAAGAACTTGGCTGGAGATGAAGTTAGAGGCACGATGAGAACTTGTTCTATTTTCTTGTCCAGAACGCTCTCGTTCATTGTAAATTAAGATCCAAGCTAACCTCCTATGGTCTTACGCTCTTTGTACTCAAATTGCATATGTATATGACTATTATTATTGTCGATTTCCGGAATGTTGCAACTTGCAACTGATGGATCATTCGAATCAGACGGCATCTGCCATGTAACAATCCATCGGTTCAACTAATGTTATGTGCATGCAGATGTCCGCACAAGCCTATTAAATTTTATCCTACCAAAGGTAGATTCTAGCATACCGGTAAATCAGAACTGGCTGCTGGTAAAGACAGGCTGTTACATTGCGGCGTTAGTCGAAAACTTTAGGTATGTCGTGGGTACGAGGCGCATCAGCCTGGCAGCAGGCGTCTACAAGGATAGAAGGGGAGTGATGGATGTCGAGCGCCAAACCAAGCCATAGATGGAGGTACATTGCCCTAAGAATTGACTTGAAAGTGCCCTGATGGCCAATAAACTGATAAACCTGGGACGTTACAATTATTTCGAACTATACTATAAAGACGATTGATTATTACAATAGACATTGAGTACAGAGTACCAAATATCGAATCGCAATCCGAAATCTGTGGATCACAATGGCTTGGCTGCGTAAATTCCCGAACTATGACGAAAGAAATTAGCCACATTAATTAACTTCCAAGCGCCCGTTTGGTCCTTCAAGCATGGAATGAATACGTAGTTAGAAAACTCGATTGGGGACCGAATACCTTAAATCCTCACTGAGGCCCTATTCTGTAGGTCGTTCAAGCTATAAAAGAGGACGGTATATCTCGTTGAAAGACCAGTCGAACAGAAAACAGTTCAACTACTCTCCACAGTTTCAGTCTCTCTACCAACAAACTCTTATTCAAGATGTTCGCCCGTGTCTCCTCTGTCTTTATCCTTGCTTTGCCAGTCCTCGCCGCTGCCAATGTTCTTCCCCGCACTGACCCTGTCAGCCAATGCAACACTGGTGGCTCTCAATGCTGCAATTCCGTCCAGACAGTACGTAGACCGTTAATCAAAGATTTCGATGGTGACAGTTGCTGAGCTTTTCAATAGTCCGCCAGCCAGCTCACCGGTCTTGCTGGCCTTCTCGCGGCCCTCGTTGGCCCTGTCACTGGTCTTATTGGCGGTAAGAACACTCTCAGAACTCGCGATTATGGATTTCAACTTAACAGATTTTAGTCACCTGCACTCCCATTACCGGCATTGGTCTTAGTGGAACTTCTTGCACCGAGCAGCCCGTCTGCTGCACCAACAACTCTTTCGTGAGGTTTTCTTCGAACTTGTTTATAGAGTCATTATTGACTGTCAGCAAATAGAACGGAGTCATTGCCCTTGGCTGTACTCCCATTAACATCAATGTTTGAACACCATGCGGTGCTTTTGACGAACGCGCTTTCTTACTGAGGTCTGCAATGGGTCAATGGGGCGCTACGTATTCTTAGCACTCTCTAGTTGTAGTCGAAATTATTGTCAAGAAAAATTTGATCCAACCTTGTCGCGTTGTCACGATTAATTATCACAGTTTGAACCTAAGCGCCCCGGCCTATGCACTTGGCAGTAATAGGAACTATATTTAGCTCTGCCTTTATTGGTTAGATCATTAACGGGCGTCAATTTCTGATGAATGTTTGAATGCAGCCTCAACTGGGCGCAACGTTCGAAATTGTGCTGAAATTGGAGCTTAGCACACATGCAATTGAATTGATAGTATGCAAAATTTATGTCTAGTATAGAGACTCAACCTTGAGATGATAGGCATTGCATTCAGGACATTAGTAGCATAATAATTGTTTTAATGCCACCGCTGAGATATACATACTCGAGTTGGACCAATATATCAAACAACTAGGCAGTGAGAATTTTGAACCAGAACCAATAGCTTGTGACCATAAGAGGTGATCATCTTTAAGAACGCGAAGGCAACCAAAATTAGTGCTCAGTCACCGCGAGACTCCGAGTCACACGCTACTATATTTGGAGACGATAAATTCCGGTATGTTTTCCGAAGGATAGATCGCTACTCAGATTTGCAGATTCAACAAAGATGCTTCACCGTTTATATGAAAGTTGGAAATGTTATAAAAGGCGTCGCAGAGTAGCTCAAAAATTCTCAGACAAGCACACCAGGTCTACTACCCAGTCAGCTTCTTAACCCAACATACAATGTTCGCTCGCGCATCCTCTATCTTTGTTCTCGCTCTTCCCGTTCTTGCGGCCGCCAATGTTCTCCCCCGCCAGGACAACCAATGCAACACGGGTAGTCTTCAGTGCTGCTCGTCCGTTCAATCTGTCAGTTTATGAGGCCGCCATCAATACCATATATACTAATGATCTGCTGTTCTTGTAGTCGAGCTCTTCTCTTGTTGCCATCCTCCTCGGTCTTTTAGGAGTCGCTGCTGGAAGTATAACTGGACAAGTTGGTGGTAAGATCCGGAATATGTACTTGAAAGCTTGTCAGCTTATTGGACATCATAGTTACCTGCTCTCCTGTTACCGTCATTGGGTCAGTGGCACTTCCTGCTCCGAGCAGCCCGTTTGCTGCACTGGTAACACATTCGTAAGTGTTTCGCTGCCAATCAGGGAATATATGCGAGATGATAATTGTATTGTCAATGTAGAACGTGTTATTGCGACTGGCTGCACTCCCGTTAACATCAACCTCTGAAATTGGAGTTCAGGACGATTGCTAGTTTTCTGTATGCTCATGTACGATGACATAAATATGATTTACGCCTTTGGTCTCTCTCAAAATGGCTGAGCGTTATTAGATAGATGATTTTTGATTGTGCGCACGATTCTGGCCGGCCCGTACACTGCCTCCCTACAACTCCACTGCCCATAAATCTCCTGCTGGATGTATTTATACTGGTCGCTTATAGAGAAGCACAGCAAGATAAGCCGACTGCTTGTCAATATTATTAAAAGATTATTATTCGGATCAAGAGCAGTATGCCTGGGCTTAGAGAAAATCAGAAGACAGTCGATTCCGATTTTACTAAGATTAGATGACCTAGGTGTTAGAAACGAAGCTGGCTGCCCAGACCTAGGATTGAAACGAGAGAAGCTGGGCTAATATGCATGTTGGTACTTTACTGCTTCTATTTCTAGCTACATACAATTGGTCTAAGATGCTGTTCACGACTTGAATTCTTAGCGCTGAGCTCTGAATCTGACATTGACATGCACGTGAGCGCAGATTGCCCACAGACTCTCACAGACTACGTAGTACTTGTTCGACATTTGTCCATAACGTTAGACGGCATGGATGCAGTGAACAAATTGTGGAGGTGCTAAACATATTTAGAAATACCGAATGATCTCTTCATCTACGGCAGCCTGTACAGACTGCCGTCATTGCCGAGCATGCCACTGAAATCGCTGACATATGTCGTCGGATGATTCAGTGTAGTGATCTATATGCGGCCTTAATGTTTTCGTGCGCAATTCGGCTTATAAGCATCTAGTGAGATCTTCACTAGTTTTGAGATCCCTAAAAATTCAGTGGCTATGAACAATATAAAGGGAGCGTTCTCTGCGTTTAAATCTTCAGTTCAGCACCTGCTTTACTACTCAACTCAAGAAACCTTCTCTCTCTCAACATTTATCTCAAGATGTTCGCTCGTGCCTCCTCTGCCTTTTCCTCGCTCTCCTGTTCTTGCGGCCGCCAATGTTCTTCCCCGCCAGAGCAACCAATGCAACACCGTAGCCTCCAGTGCTGCAACTCCACTCAGAGCGTTGGTGCATTCAACTACAAACGTTGTGCGCTTGCTAACTGCATTTAATTACAGGCCGCCTCCGCCAGCACTGGCTTATTGGGAGGCCTTCTCTCCCTCTTGGGTGTTGTCGTTGGCGACCTCACCGCCAAGTTGGTGGTAAGTTCAACAATTATCATTGCTAATGATAACGATTTATACTGCCCGATATAGTTACTTGCTCCCCAATTACCGTGATTGGTGTTAGTGGAACCTCTTGCAACGAGCAGCCAGTTTGCTGCACCAACAACAGCTTCGTAATTCCTTAACAATATTTAATTAGTATTATGTCTACACAATCTATTTCAGAACGGGCTCATTGCCCTCGCTGCACTCCATTAACATCAACCTTTAAATGGCGGTCGTCAAATTATGTATCTCTACCAATTGTGCTTTGTTGAAATGATATATCTGTTGCGGAAACAATAGCCTGATTTAAGAAGAAAAAATGACTCGTACTGTTATCTCAATTGTGCATGGAAAATCCCCATCCAAATGTTAGAACATAGCCGTGCGCTATGCGCATATAAAGGCTACTCACTTTGCCGGCTTCCCTCCAAAATTCTGAAGCCAGACACGCATCGGAAGCAGCCAGCTAGACTTACAAAATTAAATGATGCTCCACAACTGCCGATGTCTTTGAAAATGCGGAGATTTCCAGCCACTGCGTTAGAATTCTCTGGTCTGGGTCTAGATGTATGAGAAGCTTTCAAGCGCAGCAAGCTCTCATAATTCGAAGTAAATTCTGTAACCAGCGGGGTGAAACTTGACACACTGCACTCGTAAACCACAAAGACGACTCTCACCGAATTCTTATCGAGATTCGAAAATGTGTTCAGGCTCGATCCCCATAATGCGAAGGTACCAACAACAAGACCGCATCCGCAATATGCCACTGGCTTGGTGTCTGACATCTAGGATCATTGTGCATAGCATACGATTACGCCCGGCACATTTGTCCGTGTACAGAAGGATCACACTCAACGAATTCCACGAATGTCTACAGGTTGATTTGACTCACACAATCGTAGGCGCATCTTCACGATATCAAGATTGTTATTTGGCAGTCGATCTGAAGATTAGATGTCGATTGACATACTATGCAGTGACTTTCCTTTCCGCTAGCTCGGATCATGTGGCCGAACGGGGATGCACTCCTTGTAATTATAGCCAGATTATAGCCAACAAGCAACAAACTGGCAACAAACGATCCAATGAAAGTGAGGATTATTCTTAGTTTCGACTAACATACTGCCGTTTTATCTGCATTCGTATACTCGAGTACATATGGAAGAGCTACCCTGATAGATTCGACGGTCGACAGCTAATATTTTTCAGATTCCTAGCCTCGGTGTCGGTTTCTGGACTTTGATATTATTAGTATTCGGCTTTGTTTTTCATTTATGCCAAGATGTGACTAGTTGACTGTGGATCGGACTTTTGTTAAGCGGCCCTATGCTCTAGCACACCATGTATAAAAGAGACTACCTTGACTTTGAAGTATCCAGATAGAAACAAGCATCAGCGCCAATACTTTTTTTTCATCTAAATTGACTATCAGCCATGCGCGCATCCTCCATCTTTGTGCTTGCCCTTCCTGTCCTTGCGGTCGCCAATGTTCTTCCTCGCAATGATCCTAATTCAAATCAATGCAACACCGGCAGTCTTCAATGCTGCAGCTCTGTTCAATCTGTGCGTTCTTAATTTATGCTAAATATCATCGACAAGTACCAACCATCAGTGTCTTATAGGCAACGGCCGGTGGGTTAGTGTCCATTTTACTCGGCCTCCTGGGTGTCGTAGTCGGCGACCTTACTGGACAAGTTGGTGGTAAGCAAATAACGAGCATCGTCTTTTCTCAAATCAATTTCTCAATCGACCACAATTTTTTTGTAGTTACCTGCTCTCCCATTACCGTCATTGGTGCCAGTGGCACTTCATGCTCTGAGCAGCCCGTCTGCTGCACAGGCAACACCTTCGTAAGTATTTCTCACTCTTATCGTATACTGTGGAAACTGAACTTACGATTTTGACAATAGAATGGTGTGATCGCAACTGGTTGCACCCCCGTTAACATTAATGTCTGAGTATTTGTAGGCGTAATATTGCCCTTAAGTGTATGCTATGTACACAACAATATATGGTCTATTGTTCTACCTCATCTTGGCCTGCAGCGCCACGATAAATGTTGATATCAGGTGGAAGTCGAGATCAAAAATGGATTTATTTATAGCTCTATTAAACACGTCTGTCACATTCACGTTATTGTTCCACAAGTAGTGACCGTGCGTCACGACAAGACACTTGACTTGAACCACCATGATATCTCGTGTCGAGACCGTCCGTATTTGACCCGGAACCAATACCGAACGCTACCCATCGAATTAATAGACGAAGAAAAGCTCAAATGCCCACAGGAACACCCTACAACTCTTTCGCTGCCCCTTATCGAATCCGGGTGGATGACTTCACGACTCTGAGCCCGGATTCCAACCAAAGTCCATTGCTACATCTCTTGACCCATACCCACACAGACCACATTAATGGTCTATCTGCAAAGACGTTTGGCTATAAAGTTTATTGCTCTCAAGATGCGAAAGCCATGCTTCTCAAGCACGAAGTCTACGCTGAGCGAGAACTACACACGATGGCGCTGAGAGCTGAGAAGATACGAACGTATTCACATCTTAAGGTTGATCCTATGCAATCTTCGGACGGAAATATGTACTATACGGGATCGAGAGATTTGCTGGTCAGTCACTCTATTGGTCATTCTACTGGGTCTAAACTTGAACCAGCATGCTCTGCCCCTACAAGCGCCAACCCAAATTCCTCTAGAAGGCGAGGAATCCGTTACGATAACACTATTAGATGCCAACCACTGTCCTGGCGCGGTGATGTATGCCAATTTTGATTCGTCTCCAGGTCTCCGAAATTGAATAGCATATATGTTAGGTTTCTTATTGAAGGTTCTCGCGGTGCTGTTCTTCACACAGGGGATTTTCGTGGAGAACCATGGTTTCTGGAATCCCTAGCTCGCAATCCATTCCTTCAGAAATACCTTTCGCATGGAATCGATCCGTCAGGAAAACAACCAATGAATCCAGTGTCCACACTTTAGAAGCCATCTATCTCGACACTGCCTCTGTGTTGTCCGTGTTTGAAGTACCCACTAAAGTTCGTCGCATCTCATTTACATTTGGTACATATCCAATCCCCACCGACTTTCAGGCATCTGCTACATCGGACTCATCGAATTGATGAAATTGTTTCCGGACTCAGCTTACTTCTTCCTAAATTGCTGGACCTGGGGTACAGGATATTTTGAAAGCAGTCGCTCAAGCTTTCAATCACGGGTAAATAAAGATCATTTGACCAAGCAATTCTAGACTCACGAAACATGTACAGATTCATGTTGATCGCTACAAACACTCGATCTACCAATCTCTATCCGATCCCTTCCTCAGTCATATTGTTACATCGATCCCTCTTCAACTCGCTTCCATGCCTGCGAACGTTTCCATCGCTGTACTTCGTGGCTGTCGATAACGATTGAGTTATAGTAATGCGACAAGTTCGATGGGCAAACGTGTGATATATGTGAATCCGGTGAATATGGAAAAGGCGAAATGGGCAGAATATCTTGAAGATACGAAGAATCGACTGCGATCAGGCGAGAAATCAATAATCTGGTACAACAGCTTCTCTTCTCTTTGTCTCGTACACTAAATGACCCTGCTTAGCTTGTACCTCTATTTCGACATTCCACTCTTCCGGAGCTTCAAGCTTTTGTATCCCTGTTTCGACCCAAGCGCGTCGTTCCTAACACTCTCGATCCTCGATTCAAAACCTTGACTGGATTTGTCTCGATCGCATGTTTGCCCCATATCTCCATGCTTCAATGCAGCATGTAACGTCTTCCAGCGCTACCCTCCGTCAGCGACTCGGTATTCCGCCAATGATCGATTTGGTCAGGATGGCCTGGAAGATGGCGACGTTACATTGAAGAACCTCATCGGTGAAGGAGCTTCAGAGGCTGCTGAGCGCTGGGCTGATCACGGCAAGCTTGTCAAGAAAATCACGATCCTTAAAAACCAGCTTGGCGAAGAGGAGAACAACATGATTGACGAGCTTCTTGGCATCTCGAAGCCACGGCCGAAATCGTTTCAAGGCCGCTTAATCGAATACGATATTGATATCATCTCAGCTACTAAGGGGAAAGGAAAGGAGGGGTCACCTATGCCCATGATCCAAGAGAAAGTGACGAAGATACGAATTATGACAGCAGCGACGACGAGCGCGGAAAAACTGCACATAAACTGTTTGCGGGTTCGGATGACAAAGAAAATACCTGGTGGGCGTCTTCACACCCGA
>JACGCK010000263.1:0-56285 GCA_014925825.1 Pholiota molesta
ATTTATTCTGATCAAATCATCGAAGATGCGTAACATTTATGAGATCCGAGAGCGATCCAGTAGGATGTACCATTGGTCGGCATTGACCACCGCGCAGGTAGCCATGGAGCTTCCGTGGAATATCTTGGGGTCGACTCTCTTTTTCTTGTGTTGGTACTGGACAGTCGGCTTTGAAAGTTCTCGGGGAGGCTTCACATACCTCATGTTTGGGGTTTGCTTCCCTATCTACTATACCACCATCGCGTTGGCTGTGGCGTCCATGAGCCCTACAGCTGAGATTGCTGGCCTGATGTTCTCTTTCTTGTTCTCCTTTGTGCTAACATTGTAAGTTTTGTCGGATTTCTAAACCATCCACTAAATTGACGCCAAATCTTAGCGACGGTGTCTTGCAACCTTATCGCGAACTAGGATGGTGGAAGTGGATGTATCATCTTTCCCCTTACACCTATCTCATCCAAGCTTTGCTGGGCCAAGGTATGAGGCCTACATTCGGTTGAGAAAGGAATTAATGTCTCCATAGTTATCGGTCGTCAGAGCATCAATTGCGCCGAGAAAGAACTCGTTACCTTGGAGCCTCCCTCTGGTCAGACCTGCGGTGGATATATGGCTCAGTATATCACAAACAGAGGAGGTTATCTTACGAACTCGGATGCAACATCACATTGTCGTTTCTGTTCCAGCAGGACGACAGACCAGTGGATGGGGCCCATCATTCAACATTTTCTACGATCATCACTGGCGCGATTTTGGGTTTTTTCTGCGCGTACATTATATTCAATGTGAGTTATCTTCGTATTATTCACTTGATTGCCATTTTTCATGGACGTTGGTGTTAGATCTGTGCGGTCTACCTGTTCACATATCTCGTTCGAGTGCGGTCACACAAGCACATCGCAATGGTCTCGAAGAAGTTGACCGCTGTAGTAGGCAAACTAAAACATTCGAAATGATCCTCTTTTCGACCATTATGGTTTAATTCATCTTAAAAGACCTGTAATTTTTTTAGCATCCAGCGTCGCTTTTAATGCTCCATATATTAACTGTATCAACACTTGATATTCACAAATTAACACCATCCGCATTTACTTACGCATTCGGACGAACAGTTTATAGGAGATTTGTAAATGAATTTAATTATGTGTGAAAGATTGCGTTTTTCAGACGAATGGAACACTCTAAATACAGGAAAGTTCATGCGAATGCAGCTTGCGTCTCAGGCTGCTCGCCGGCATGGCCCAAACCGTAATTTTCACCCTTCACAAACGCCCGCGTACATTGAGCCATCGTTACAGATCTATCCCAAAAGAAGCACATCAGCGACCCATGCAAAAGAAGCTTCACAAAAACGAAAGCAGGACACAACAACACTCACGCTCTTGATATGGGGTCTGTTTGGTAGAAGTTCGCGATGGGTTTCCGGATGGGCGCGCCGACAGCTTTGGCGCCGGCCGTTTGGCTGGCGAGCGTTTTCAGACCGGCCAACGCGACGTCGATGGAGGTGGGCTCGGTAACATCATATCGGACCAATGTGGGTGAGATCTCCCACATCCGGTCGCGTAGCTCCAGGACATCGTCGTACGGCAGAGGCGCGCCGATGACTTCAGACAGAGCACTGTATCATGATACAGCAAAAAAAGAAAGACGAAGGTCAGCACGACGAAACCTCCATATGTATCAACATAAAAGGGCAGTTCCTTACCGAACAATCTTCCAATCTTCCCTCGCAGCACCAGGCGCGGACACCGCGGCGCGGCCCATCTGCGAGCGGCCCTCGGTGTTCACCCACGTCGTGCCCTTCTCTGTGTATGCGAGTGCAGGGAGACACACGTCCGCGAGCTGCGCGCCGAGGTCACCGTGGTGGCCCTGGTACACGACGAACGCGTCGCTGGGGATCGATTTGGGGTCGACCTCGTCCGCGTTCAGGAGGTAGACGAACTTGGGCTTCGTCTTCGCGGCGCGCGCCGAGGGCACAAAGCCGACGTCGTATGCTGCGGGACGGGAAGCCACCTAAAGGGTGCAATGCAATCGCATGTGCTCAGCGGAAGTATAGGAGGCAGAATAAACGAGTGCATACCCGTTGGAGGACGCTGAACCCGTTCCATGAAGGGGTGACCAGCCTATCCTTGTTTTTCTCCACGAACTTGGCGAGATCGTTGTACATAGCCTTGCCATCGGGATGCTCAGCCAGCGCGCTTCCGACAATGATCAGCGGGTGCTTCGCTTTCTTGAACTTCTCAGCAAAAGGCCCTTTGCCCGCAACGAAGTCACTGAGGGCCTTCGCCTGGTCACCGAGGTATTCGTATCCGTAAGCGGTATCCGCCCGTTCGCCGATGAGAGCAATCTCGACCGGGGTGTGTAGCCAGCTCTTGCGGATGCGCGAGTTCATGACGGCGGCTTCGTGGCGGGGGTTGGTGCCCACGAGCAGGATAGCGTCGGCCGTTTCCACACCAGGGATGGTGGCGTTGAACAGGTAGTTGGAGCGCACGTCGACGCCGTGAATAGGGGGTTGGTTTCCTCCGGGTTGGTCAAGAGCGAGGTTATCCGAGCCGAGACGGTTGAAAAGATCCTTGAGCGCGACCATCGCCTCCGTGTCCGCGAGATGGCCAGCAATGGCTTGAATTTCGTCGTCCTTGGCGCCAGACGCCGCGAGGCCTTCAGAAACGGCGGCAAGGGCGTCTTCCCAGGTGGCGGCCACGAACCGATCGCCCTGCTTCACCAGCGGCGTTGTCAGACGCTGGAACCGGAGGCCGTCGTACGCATAACGCGTCTTATCACTGATCCACTCCTCATTCACATCGTCGTTCGTCTTTGGCTGAATGCGCATGACCTGCACGCCCCGCGAGTCGATACGGATATTCGAGCCAACCGCGTCCATGACATCTATCGACTCTGTGTTCTTCAGCTCCCACGGCCGCGCATGGAAGGCGTACGGTTTGCTCGTCAGCGCGCCGACGGGGCACAAGTCGACGATGTTGCCCGACATCTCAGAGTCCATCGTCTTCTCCACATATGTGCCGATCTGCATGTCATTACCACGGCCGGTCGTTCCGAGCTCCTCGATCCCTGCGACTTCATTGGCGAACCGCACACAACGCGTGCACTGAATGCAGCGGTTCATTGACGTCTTGACGAGCGGACCCATGTCCTTGTTCTCTACTGCACGCTTGCCCGTAATTTCGTGGAAACGCGTTCGATCGGATCCGTAGCGCATAGATTGATCTTGCAAGTCGCATTCGCCACCTTGGTCGCAAATAGGACAGTCTAAGGGATGGTTGGCAAGCAGAAATTCCATGACACCTTCTCTGTAGCGATAAAAGTTGGGTCAATATGAGTATGCACAGATAGAACCAGAAGAGGTCAAGATATTTCGCCAGAGCGTTGTAATAAATTGCCAGAGATCGCGTGTAAATGTGACTAACATACCTTGCTTCATGTACCAGAGGTGTATTAGTGAATACTTTCGATCCAGGCATAGCAGGCATAGCACTTTGCCAGCGTTATTAGCCAAGTAGACCACAATGCACAGTTCAAGTTGACATACCATGAGGCAACAGGTTTTGGAGAGCGTTCGACTTCTACTAAACACATTCTGTTAAGAAGACATTGAGCTATAAAACAGCGCTTTAGTTCTGGTAAGTGTGCTCACCGACAGTTACCAGCGATAGCTAGCCTAAGAACGCAGCCGCAACAGTTCATTAACATATTGTAGAACATGTATCACAGGGGAAGCTGACCTATCATGATAACAGAATCTGTTTATAATATTAGCATCAAGTGTAAGATAGGTCGAACAGATGACGCACCTAGGTATTGTTGCGCCAGCAGCTTCGCAAGCCTGAATCAACGCAGAACCTGTTCAAAGACACGTCGATATGGCACAGCGGTCGTGACGAATCCAACCGAACGCACCCTGGGGAACAGTCACTTCCTTCCCGTCCACCGTTAGGGTAATGTCCGCTGCTCGACTGGAAGTTGATGACAGAGACCTGCGAGCTAGATGTTGAATATATAGTCAACCCTCCAGCATGCTGTCCAATTTCCGGAGACACGAACAGTTCTGAGGACCATGCGTGGAACAGACAACCTTCCCGAGTAATCCCGTCGATGTGGGTCGCGACACGGTGGATACGAGGCGCAACATGGCAGCACCGCAAATGAGTTGTATCAGAGGATATCAGGGGCGGCAAGCCCGCAGAGTCGTGGAAGGGGATGAATAAAAAGAAAAGAGATGCCGCTCACTGTCTCGCTCAGCGACCAACCACGTCGTTCCAATTTCCCACCTTTCCCCCGTTTTCACGCGGAGTTTCAATCTACATCATCCTTACTCATGTCTCAACTCGGAGCTAGTACGCCTCTCTCTCTCTGGCAAACCTGCGTCTTGGACCCCCGCATTGAATGAACGTATGCAGATCTTCAGAAATTGGAACGTATATACTCCGACATGATTCTGGCACCGCGTTCGCTTCTCTAGGGAAACGGATTCAGGATCTCGATCTGTGCTCTTGCTTTTTTTCGAAATTCTCAGGATGCCAGGGACTCTTTTTTTGGTTTCTCCGATATTGCCCATTGACAAGGTCGCATTTCAAAAAGGTCTCGCATTCGAATCCTATAATGCTGCAGCAGCTTTAGAGACCGTAATCTTTCCTCTGCCTATGATCAAAGCAGCCAAGCTTGCCACTTCGCATCCTGCAACTGCGATCAAGAACATATGATCAATTGCTGCAGAATAAGCATCCTTGACGAGCATCTTCTCCGTCGCAGGCAAACCAGAAATGGCTTCGACGTTGGACAACACCGCATTCTTCACGTTTGTAGATATGTCGGAGCGTGGATTCCGAGCTGGATCCTTAGCTGGGAGGAGAAGATACCTCCGGCAATTCTGTCCGACTCGGTCATTAGCCTTGCTCAAAGGGGAATAGAAGTAAAAGTCATACGATAGGCCTATGGCGGCGCCCGCGATTTGCATGAACGTCACCAGAGATGTGGCTTGGGGAACGAGTGCCTCATTATCTGCATATTCAGCTTGCGCGATTATAACCTGGAAATATGTTTGCGCATTCGACTTAGTAGAGCTGGCATAACGACGCTCACAGCATTTTGTAGGACCGCGCCTAATCCCGCTCCTGCCAATATCTGAAACCCTATCAGTTTTCCGATGCTCGTATCCAATGTAATGGTGTACATCAGGCCGAAACCGGCCCCTGCAATCATTGGAGAAAAGAACATAAAAGGCCACGGATAGCTCGTTTTCTGGACTTATTAGTTCTGGGAATGCTGCGATATAACAAGGGGTCCAATCACCGAAGACACTGCGAAGATCGCTCCAAAGAGACCAAAGAGGGCAGGTCGTTGCTGCATAGTGGTGATCTATGATACTCTATTGCATCAGATGTTTTACGTCTAAAATGAATGAAGTGAATTCACAGTACCCTTGCATTAATCGACATAATAGAAACCCACATCCCTGCACCTCCTA
Source organism: Pholiota molesta (assembly GCA_014925825.1). Classification (NCBI taxonomy): domain Eukaryota; kingdom Fungi; phylum Basidiomycota; class Agaricomycetes; order Agaricales; family Strophariaceae; genus Pholiota; species Pholiota molesta. The sequence continues at coordinate 5,477 of JACGCK010000263.1, forward strand.
GTCCGGCGATCGCACGTCCGAATATCAAGAAATTTACGGAGGGTGCAACCGCGCACAGGAGGCTTCCCAGCTCAAATATCCCCACAGTTACAAGTAATACTGTTTTCGCTGGGGCGATTGTGAGCACCCGACCGAAGAAAAACATGAAGCTGGCCTGTTATAAACAGATAATCATGACTTTGGAGCGTGCGCCGGTACAATGTTAAGATTCATACCTGAGGGAGAAAGTAGGCGCCCGCAATCCAGGATATATCTTTTACGGCGTCAAAATGGGACGCGATGACAAATTTGTTCTACATTTTTCAAGGTGTTAAAATAACTTGAAATAGTAGCTACAAGGTCCTGTACATGCCAGAAGCATTTTGTAGAAGCCAAAATTTGGCCGCCTCATGTCAAGCGCCTAATAAGTGGTCGATCTTGTAAGGCGCTGGTGATTGGTCTATTTTTAAACTCTGGCATATCCTCGCACAATGACAACGAGATGGGCCAATGTACATATCATATCCGTCGTCCCATGCATATATCAAGCTACCGGGAGTATTCAAGCCATGCGTCATTTATAAATGTACACTATCGCCTGATGTGTATGGCAAGTTCATGGCTCGTGTTACATACATCATGTATCAGCGCGACGAAAGTCTCGAACAAGTCGAGATTACAAAACAGTATTCTATACATAATAACCATTTATAATGCAGTACATATATCAAGGCTGTCCACTGACTTCAAATATCGAAAGAGAAATAAATAAGCACAACAAGTTTGATGCAATTGACAAAACTAATCTTGACGAGGCGACCCATGATGCTTGGGTTGACCACCTTGCGACAACAGAATGACTTCCTCCGATAAGAAATTCGATATCAGTGTATGAACGAGAGACGAGGGCGAGGTGCTGTAATCCAGTTGTGGGTCATCAACTTGGTGACCTCGCGTCGAAAACGGCAAAGCTTTCGCTTGATCAACTTCGAGCAGTGCGTCAGCGAGGCGCACGCTTGTTTTTGCAGAACAATCACTCACCTTAAGCTTTCGACGCCAAACTACGATGTGTTCATTTGGAGTATCGAAGCGCACCCTCATGGACTCGTATCCATATGGCTCAGAGTAAATCGTCCCCTTGTTTACGTTTGCCACATGAGTTGACCGGCTGAATTTCTTATACCTGTCGGATTGGAAGTCTGTTGTAAACTGGGGAACAGAAGAGAAAGCACGATCGAAGATCTAAGAAATATGCAGTGTTATAAGTTGTCTCGGACTGAGAAGGATTGAAGTACTGACGGGAGACCAAGGCTTCACTTGGGACAATGAGCCAGGAGGCGACGACAAGACTGAAGCTGGTAGAGGATAATATATTCCCCGTCTACCATCTATGTCTTCGTCATCCAGATACTATCCACCAAAGAAACGATCAACATCGGTCGCGATTCTTGGTTGATCTTACAATAGCCGTACCTCGTTGGCGTATATGTAACTGGCTGGTCCACTATATGGATGACTCATTTGAATGCGATGTTTGCAGGAATTGAAAGATGATGGTCGATTTCCGGTTCCCAGCAGCGGAAAGAGAGTATAAGACCAAGAATCAGATGGGTAGATGTGTCGACAAAGATTTCGAACAAGGTCGAAGAATCCCGAGAAAAAGAGTCCAAAGAAACAGGGCAATTCGAAGTAGAGGCTTAAACAATGAACATAGGGATTGGTGGGACTTGCCACGACGAAGATGCACGAGTTACGCTGCAAGAAATGAAGCTGTGAGGACAGATGTAGTGGACGGACGCTAGAATGAGGCCCTGCGAAATCACCAGGCATTCGCAGACATCGAAATCATATCGAAATAGCCCGGCCTCAGGTCAAGACTTCGTCTAGATTCCCAGAGCATTCGCAGTTCTCATCAATCTATCAATAGCGCCTAGTATCCTGTACTCCAAGAATCCCACATGATTGCACCCAGAAGGATGATGTATCATTTGAGCACCTTCTTTTGTGACATTGCCGAGTCTGTTGATGGATATTCTCTGCACATTCATCATCAGGTGAATGCTGGTGCTTCGCAAGTGCTTCTTTCGCGTTTCATGGGAAGCGGAGAGAAGCAGAGATTCAGAATAGCCAATAAGTAGTAGTAGTAAAGGGCGAGAGTCGACATTTACCCTATCCCGTAGGAAGAAATGATATGAATATAGGCTGCCTGCAGGAAAGTATAGACCATATGAGAGCAAAATGTATCTCAATGAGCCCAAAATGAGCCTGCATCATGACTAGATTGTCGGTATGCGTTCCAGTCCCAGTCCGACGTCGCTTGCTGAATAACTTGAACTTTAAAAACCATTCAAATTCATCAAAACGGACGTACTAGAAGTAGATCGTTGGTTGAAAACTGGGAAGTCGGGAGCCGCCAAGACAGATATCCGGATTCCTGATTCAATCCTCTTATGTATTGTCACATGTCGCAGATCACAGTGTATGCAAACCGAAGCGGTTATTAATCATGATGCAGTGATGTCAATGGGCGCTTAGCGCTTAGCACTAGTCTCCCGTACATAGGCAGACTCCAGTGGAAAGCGATTGATGATTTAGATATTTGATCAATCAGTTGATGATAGTCCCAAAACTGCGTTGGTAATCATGAAGGCTCAATTGGAAAATTGTATCGTTATATGCAAATTCAACGTTCATTGTTAAATATCAATTCTAATTAGCAAGAAAAAATCGTTTGATCGTCAATAAATAACAGAAACAGATATCACCGCTCCGCCCCAAAAAATATCACTACACCAAGAGAGTGACAGCACCACAGAGCGCTCAACATCCCTTTGGAGTCACCGGGGGGTTGAGGCCGCTGGGTGGCTGCAGAGCACCGTCATACACGGTGCATTTCTGCAACGCATGCGATCCCCATGCTTCGACAACCTTCGGCAAGACAGTACGGCCGTTCACCACAAGCTTGGTGTTGGGAATCGGATATCTTCCGGATGGAGCGCTATTGAACGGTCCCGGGTACGAGACGTTGAGGAAGACCTGGTTCAAGTCTTTGACCGTGCGGATCACGTCATGAGTGTGCTTTGCGACGAGGCTGAAAACATTGGCGCCGACATCGTAGCGCCCAAGCGTGTGAAGACCCCAGTTGGCCTCAATGGTAGCGATTTCGGAATAATGGGTATAGAACGTGGCGTCCTTCGTCCCAACAAGCTCCTTTGGCACTGCAGTCCCGAGAAGGACGCTGTCGACTCGGTTATGAGGATCGGTAGTTTCGTTCTCATCGAAGGCTGTGTTGAAGGGCACTTAGTTTGTGATCGTGAATAAAGATGGAGAGATGACTTGCTTAAGAGGATCAAGGTCTTTTCGGCGTTGAAGCGAGAGTCTTTCAACAAGGGAGTCAACCAATTTCTAGCCCAGGCTGAGGCAAAGGTGATGTTGGTATCGTGCCCATCGTTAGCTAGGATACGTATCAATTACTCGCAGATCCAAGGTATAGATTTGAATGATGCGCACTCATATTTGGTGTGATGAACATCCATTGAGGAAGGGCATCTTTAGCGAGATCCTGTTCGAACAGCGTAAAGTTCTTGATCTGGTTTGCACGTGAAGAGACGTTGGCGACCGAATCGAAGATAATCAACGGGCTAAACAATGAATTAGCGATTGCTTCCATAAACCATACTTTCATAACGCACTTGTGTTTTCGAACGTAGTCATTGGCCCCGTTTGGAGCCTGCTGCTGGAAGCCTTGGAAGCCAGTCACCGGCATATGCTCCTGATATTCACCCCAGGAAATTCCTTTTTCCTCGAGAAGGTCGACCACTGAAGATATATTCGCAGGAACGCGGTTCAGATTGTCATTGTTCATTCCGAAGTAGTCTCCACCGACAGAGGATACGTAGTTGGGTTCCGAGGGGTGAGTTACAGCGAAATAGTTCGTAAATTGGATTCCTTGCTTCGTCAGCTCCTCAAAATTCGCTATAAATTGAAATCGTGGTTAACAAATGTTTCTAAGCGTTTGTACTGAGCATCGTTGACTCACGATCTGCGGATGCTGAGGCGAAATTGATGTTTTCCAGCCATATCGTAACGAATCGATCAAAAACAACACCAGGGACTACCGGCCTTCTTCAACAGAGAGAAATTTAGCTGGGATGAATTCTGAAAGGTAAGAGCGAAAACGTACTTCTTGACCGGGCTCAGTTTGTGCTCAACGATGCTGGATTCAGCCCCGCAGATAAGAGCAATGCAAATCAAGGAAGACAAGAGCATTCCGAACGGCCGAATGTCTGTTTCTGCAAGATGTCACGTAAGCGACGACGAGCCTACGAGGGGTCGTTGAGGTCCACCTATCGAGGTTTATATATCGAAGAAGTAGATGCGTAATATGGCCCCTTTGTTGGCGACGAACGTGCACTAGCTCAGCTAACCAGATCTAACCCTATTTGATCTCGGCGAGAATGACGATTGAACGTGCTCCGAGGGATAAGTATGACCTCGCGGTCGCAGGTATCGATTCGAATAGTAACACCAAGGGCATACATAGTAAACGGATGTCAATGGGGATTCAAACCAGGTATGAATAGAACACCGTTTGCTTTGTGCGAGTCCACCAGGTGAATGCGGGCCGATCTTGACAGTGTACCATGTGAAGCCATGTCACTAGGCACTGTTCGTTGAGTACTTTTTGGGTACTTTATCCAAGTAGTATTCAATGGAATGCTAGTAGAAGCACGGATTGGCAGTATAGCCTCTCACGCGAATCGAACGTGTACTGTGTGGTTTATAAGATGGGTTGCTCACAAGTTGCTCAAATCATCTATTCAAACAAAGATTTTCGCACAAGACAGATGATAGATAGGTATTGAATAATGAATGCACCGCGTATATAAAGCAGATGTGAAGGTTCGAAAAATCAGGATAGGTAAAGGTAAACTATCGACCCAAATCTTCAAAAATAGATGACTACAAAAAGAAGAAGAAAAAAGTGGACATAGCCTATAATTAAAACTAGGTTAGGCCAAGTAACAACGGGCACTTGGCACAGTGGTAGCGCGCTTGCTTCGCATTGGGTGATTGCATGAGGTCGTGAGTTCAATCCTCACAGTGTCCACTTTTTTTTCCATCCATCAACTCCACAAACGTCTCCCGTGCGCACTCGGACTCCGTACACTACATTTTTGTCACACGTTCTTGCAACCTCATCATCACCGCCGTGCCACCATCACTACGTCGCCCATCCCCGACACAGCATCGCCCTCAGGCTGCAGGCGCAAAACCGACGCCAGCCGCCGTCCGTTCACGCCACTAACCAGCCTAACATTTGGCAAGCTTGGAGTAAAATGTGGTATATATCTCGTGGTATAGTTCTTCAGACACAAAAGATATACTACTTTTATCGATAAAACATGCCCAAAGGATGAAAATAATCAACCAACAACCCAGTCCACACGATCCAACCAAGTTGACCGTTGCGCCTAAAATTGGCTACAGAGACTTGTCAGTATTTTGATAACAATGACAACAACTCTAAAATACGCACTCCAACAGCTCTTGGGCGAGTCCAGATCGACCGTCATATATTGCCATAGAAGATGGCCCGCCGTTCCGCCAACCGAGATGACGAAATAAGCAGGACCTTGCTTGTTGACGAGCCCAGAGATAGCCACCATAGACAGAAACGAAAGGCCGCATCCTACTAACAGTGGTCGAATCCATGTTCCGAACAGTATGGCAGTCGATCGGACGCCTATTTTTACGTCGTCCTTGATATCTTGGCAGGCATAGACCGTATCTATATTTTTTGGTTAAAGAAAGAAAATTCAAGGGTCAAAATAAATAAATTAACCGTAAAGCATGGTCCAGCTTTAAACATATAAAAGTTAGAATCAGAAAGGAAAAATGAAGAGGAAACTTACCACCAACAACCCATTAAAGCTGAACAGAGAAGTGACAGATCAATAGACTGCACGGAATCACACCATGCGGTAATTAAACCAAAGTTCATCGCTATTCCAAGCCACGCCTGCGGCCAATGTGTGCAGCGCTTCAAAAGTGGATAAATCATGAATCTGGAAGAAATTACAATGAGCTACTCCAGCTCTTCGCGGATCCTCACTGGTACGTACAGTGGTAAGATTTGAAAAAGCGCAATCCAGAATCTACACATGTATCATCAGCATGATAAGCGGCATTCATGAAAGGGGACTTACGCCAATTTTGAAAATGCGAAATAGAAAAACGAAATTCCGAGGAAATATTGACCGAACAAAAAGATGAGCGCAGAAGACACAGAAATCCGACCACTTGGAAGAGGTCTGCCTTGGGTACGTTCTGGGATTCCATTTCGTCCATGATCATGAGCAATGCACAACCTCTGCTCAAAAAAAATACATACCAACGTCAGCATCCATCCTACGGTCGATAATATCGTTCACGGTGCACGCGGAACTTCGAACGATAAAAGCAGCAATCAAACATTTGATTAATTGGACGCTATACGTTTTGAGAGGGAGCCCAATCTTGAAGGCCGCCATGGTCAGGCCCCATGCTATTCCTCTTCAATTAATGCTGCAATACACAAAGAAGGCGTTATTTACCAAATGGCCAAAACATTAAAATCGTGCCCGTTGGCTAAATAATTATCAATGCCAATTGATTTTATATTTGAACGAATGACTGACCTTGTCAAGCCTGATAAGCTCCAAATATGGCCTCAATGATGATGATACAAGGCTTAGAGGAAAACTTTGAGGCGCTATGGTCGGTTTGTTTGACATAAGGGCGGTGAACTCGTTCTCCGTTGGTTTGCCCATGCTTGCGATGAGAGTAGAGCCGAAAGAAAGATGAGAGATGGTAGCGCACCTGGGCTGTCCTTTATATGATGGGCGGGACGACTTGAATAAAATGGAACGCAAGGTTTAAAAAAATAAGGAAAGTAACATCCCTTCTGCCTATGGTATAGGCTCGATGTCAGCAACGCCGAAAAATGATAGGACCAAGGTGATCGACTGGCTGTTGCATGGAGCAGCTTCAATTTCTCAGTTCGATCCAGATTGTCCAAGGCGGAATCAAGTCTTCGTATGGACACGGGAGACTTCTACGCAAGCTTGAGTATCCTTTCAAGTGGGAGGGAAAGGTTTAGGCGTTGACCTTCCATAAACGAGGCCATTAGAATATCATTGAAGCAGTCAACCCGCGATATTCGGGCCAGCGTGAAACGGAGCCGTGACAAGTATCCTTCGACTATTGAAAAAGGTTAACAGAGGATCTACTGTTCTTTTCTGTCAAAACACAGATGCACATACCCGGAAATCTCGGAGATGGAAGAGAACACGGCACACCTTTAAACCTCTCCTCGAGAATCGGATTCACCAAGGTCGTATCATTCACAAGGTCCAGTAATGATTCTATAGACTGGGCTGTGCAGCAATGACAAAAAGTGGCGCCGTTCGATTGTGCACCTATAAACAAAACCCAAGATTGAAGTATCGTAAACACGCACCCGACTGGAAGAACATCGCGCAAACGTACATGTAATGAGAGATAGAGTTTGTCGTTCCGCCAGCTGAAGGGTAATGACTCAACTACGCTGCTGGGCAAATGGATAGAACATACATAGACTGCGTCTGTCTCGGACCGTATCCTAAAAACGTTGAAGTTATCGAGATAACCCGTGAAACTGGCGATAAAAAGATAATAGAAGACGGGTGCTCATCGCCGTCATTGAATGGACGAACTAGAAGGCATGACTACCTTGAGAGCAGACTGATTTCCAGAAACCCCTGTGAGCTTGAAATGCGCCTTGAGAATTGGATGAACCAAATACGCACATGGCTTGTCGAGAAGAAAGTTTATACGTGTCTAAACTAGGGAAAGAAAATGATATCCGTCAACCAGAGATTGGGGTAGATAGGTCCAAAGAGTAATGTTCATGCTTTGCACCTAAAGCCTTTACGAATAACGCGCATTCTCCATTCAGCGTAGCGAAGGAACCCTTGCTCACAACGCCAAATCATGCCAGGTATGAGTCGTACAGCAATCTCCGCCTGAGGATATGGTAGGATGTGGTGCTATAAATGCCATTGTGAAATTGGGATTATAAGAGAAAAAGCCAGACTCGGTTTCGGTATGGCTTGTAGGATGCTCTCCTTGTGCTGATGACAATAAGGTATGAATATCAACACCAGGTCGACTTTCGAAAGTAGCACATACCAAGGAGAAGTGCTCCAAACGTAGCCGCTGGAGGAAACTTTGAAAGCGTAGAGATCAATTAAATTTTGGGTCTCCCGCGAGTACTGACTTTCAATGGAAGATTCAAAATAGGCGATAATTCAACACAGGTTGGACCATGTATCAGGATCTCTGTACGCCGTGTAATTTGAGCTTCGATCTTCAAAACGTAGCGAGCTCTTGGCGGCACAGGATCGAGAATAACTTGCCTAACTTATGCTTTTTGCGCTCCGAGACCTCCTTTGCTTAACGAGCGAAATTTAATATTCACCTCAGGATGCGAAAAAGAAGATATCGATGAATTGAGGCATAATCATATCCTTGTTAATGCCGAAGATGGAGGCTTCATCCGATAATATAAATGTCTTCCATTCGAAGGGGCTAATAAGCACAAGTTAACTCGCCATGAACTTGGCAACGAAAGAAGGTCCTAGCCTTCGTATTCAAAACATTCCCATGACGAGAAGAATAGTACGTGGCAGCAGGTGGAAGGGCGTGATACTTTGATCCTAGTGCAATCTTGCAGAATTAGCGAGCCTGAGGCCTCCTTTTGGTGACAATATCCGAAACAAACAGCGATTCGAGGACGTGACAGACATAACGAGCAAATGGATAAAATATAACAGCACAGAGATCTGTATTCCTCCAAATGAGAATGCATTGCCGAAGAATTATGTCGCGTCGCCAAAATATTCTTCTACGAGAGCCTTTTTTCGGAGTGCCAATAGAACTCCTTCCATTTCGGAGTGCGAGGGAAGTTTTGGGGGTAGAAGGTGTTCGACATCGAGGAAAGGTATGTAAGCAGCAGCGGCTTGTGCGTGTATTCGAGAAGCATCAGCATCTGCGCTAGGCTGAGAAACTGCGGTCGCTGTAGTCTTTTCAAGTTCTGTCTTGGCCTTTTTTGAATCGTCCCCGCCTGAATCCATGTCCACATCTTCGGTTTGGGCTTTCCGTTTGGATGACGGAGGAGGTGGATTCGCCGAGTCAGTTATGGATGGGACAACATCGACATTTGGTCGTGGAATCTTGGGCGCTTGAGTGTCGGATGGTAGACCGAGTGTTTCTCGCAGGTTGATAAATGCCTCTTCCCAATCTGAAGCGCATATAAGGGAGTGTTGGAATAATGTCATGGAAAATATGTTTACCTTCATCTTCTGCTTCTTGTTCATACGCCAGTAATTTCCCATCCACTTCGTCCAAATCACCATAGTATGACGGGCCCTGATTCATGAACTTCTTGTAATATGCGAGAACTTGGTTTTCCTCCTCTTCCTCGTTCTTCCGACTCTCGAACAGCTCACGAACACCTGGAAGGTCTTTGGCCCGTCCAAAATATCTGCAAGGCTAGATTAGCCCCACCATTTCATAGAAATCTACCAAAATTACGCACTTATATCCTTTTGTGCCGGGAACCTCTTTACCGTCATCATCCAACATCGCCACATTTCGCCTGTAGTTTGCACCTCCCAGTGCTACAATTTGGTTTTCCCAGTGTCGCTTTTCGCGCATAAGTTTGTTAATCTCGTCATTGAGATCACGGACTTCGTAGTCGGTCAAACCAGCTGGAATGAAAAGTTATATAAGGCTCCGTCGATAGCCATAGAAGGAATATCGACAAACCGTCTTGAATCTTGGACACCTTTCTGCTGATCTCCCTTAGGATTTCACCTCTCCACCTTTCACATTCTCTAAGACTTTTGCACGCGCTGGCCATGCGCGGTCGGCGGTCTGCTCGCGTTCCAAGACCAAGCTCGGCAGCTTGCGCTTCTCGGAAACGATACAGCATTGATTGAGCTTTCTCCTCATTACGAGCCTAGTCCGCTGTTAGAGATAAGTTTTATGAGATAAAGACATGATTGCGCACCATTGTGTAAGTGAGATATTAGGTTTCTAGGAATGAAGATGTGGTTGAAGTCGAAGATTGCTTGGCCCTCAGCTCGCGAGTCAAGACACCGTAAGTGGAATGCAGCGCGTAAAGCTTGAAGCTGTTGTGCAACACATCCAAACAAACGGCGCGTCTATCGCGCGAACCGACGCCGTCATGACTTATCTCAGTATTAACAACACGTAAACTATAAAAATGGCGCCAAGTGCTGAGGATATGGTCGAAGGTATATATTCTGCTTTTATTTTCAAGCGTCCATTCTGAATTTTGTAGAGCAGCGAGTGTTTACTGAAGTAATCAACACATTCAATAATTACGCGCAATATTCAGTAAGTCGGCAGCTTTCTGTGCGATCTAAACAGCTCTTGATATCCAAAATTCAGCTGGCTGCAAACAATCGTCGAAGGAAAGATGTCTATCTACTTCCCAAGGCCGATCAAGACCTCTTAGACAAGCTGGGCTACAAGCAAAAGCTCGATGAAGTGGATAAAGCTATCCTCGCGAACGCTAACTTCTTGTCCGAAATTGTCAGCGACACCAAGATTTTCGGAGTCGAAATGGGGGACGCAGAAGGAGACAGTGAAATGCAGACAGAGCAAAGAGGATCGCATACACATTCACATGGTGAAGGTGAGTTAAGCCCTATCCAAAGCGAACACGACGCTCAAATCCTGAGCTTGCAGAGTCATCTCATTCACACTCTCATTCGCATTCTCATGGATCTCATGGACATGGGTCATCGAAACGAGACAGAAAAAATCGTCCGACTGAGTTTGACATGGATAAACTACGAAGCACTATGAAACAACTCGTCCGTGACTGGAGCGAAGAGGTAATTCGGAAATTCTAGGTCTAATTTCATTATTAGCTCACTCTATGCATACAGGGCCTACCAGAACGCGAAGCATCGTACAAACCCATGAAGGACGCGCTTGTTCAACATTTTTCGCATGTCTCCGAGGAAGCAAGGTCTCTGTTCCTTCCTTATTGCTTCACCCATTGAGTAGTGTTTGTGGCATTCATATGTCCACCAACAGGCGCGATATAAAAGTTCTAGTACCTGGTGCGGGCCTCGGCCGCCTCGCATATGATGTCGCAAAGATGGGTACGTCGAAGAGTCTCCCCATGGATCTACCTATCTCAACTCCGAAATCTAGGATTTGCATGCAGGGGTAACGAATTCTCCCACTATATGCTGCTCACCTCATATTTTGTGTTGAACAAGTACGCTTGGTCATTAGTCGTTCTTTAACCACCATCTGATCCATGGCCTTAGGACAACTGAAATCAAGAAGCACACATTCTACCCCTACGTCCATTCATTCTCCAACGCCCCCAACAAAGAATCGATCCTCCAAGCTATTTCGATCCCCGACGTCTCGCCTTCAGATCTCCCACCTGGATCAGACTTCTCATTAGTCGCGGGTCAGTGAAGGTTCTCTCAATATTCAATAGCGATCAAATCCGAATGATTTTTGCAGGTGATTTTGAAGAAATCTTTGGCGATCCTGAAGCCACGGAGGATGGAGAATGGGACGCAGTCATGACCTGCTTCTTCATAGATACGGTGCGTTTATTTTGTCCATAGAAACTCCCAGCTTGTCAAACAAGTATCTTCATTAGGCCAAAAATATTGTGAACTACTTGCGCATCCTGCATCGCATCCTAGCACCAGGAGGTGTCTGGATCAATCTTGGTACTTGTCCTAATACTCGACTGAGCATATAAGAGACTGATCTGGATACAGGGCCTCTACTCTGGCACTGGGAAAACAACAACACGAATGATCTCTCGATAGAGCTAGATCTTGAAGAAGTAAAAGCCCTAGCACGAACCATTGGCTTCGAAATTTCTGTGAGCTCATTTTTGCTCACTCTTGTTCCTCACTTGTATTCTTACCTACAGGCTTGTAGAACGAGGCCACGATTCCTACCACATATACCAATAATGCGAAGAGTATGTTGGGTTATGTATATGAAGCTTCATTCTGGACGGCCACCAAGATTCAAAATCCGGCCTCATGAACCGATCCTGGTCAGAGGGAGGTCCTCGCAAGCCTACAGATGGATATCATTTATCATTTTTGAAAGGGGTATTCATGATTTGTATTCTTGATATATCGTATTAAAATGCCTCGCAACTCGTGTCATCCGTTAAACACACTCTTCAAAGCGCATCAATCCGCCTCGCCCTTCCTCTCCTTCTCGCGCGCCCTGATCTCCTGCTTCCTCTTCCGCAGCTCCTGGCTTTTCTTGATACCAAACCCATTCCGGAACACCAGTTTGACCTCCTCCAAGCTCAGGCCCGCCGTTTCCGGGAAGCACGCGAGGACGAAGAGCCAGCCGAGGAGACACATGCCCGCGTAGAACCCGAAGGCGCCTGCCGGGGTGATCTTCGCCATGAGCGAGAGATACGTGGAGCCGATGAGCAGGTTGCCCGCCCAGTTGGTCGCCGTGGCGAGCGAGGTGCCGATGCCGCGTACTGGTAGAAAGAGAGGGGTGTGGGTTACATTTATCGAATCAGAGACGAACAAGACCGTACCTTCGAGAGAGAACAGCTCGCCTTGTTGCCAAGGCACGTTCCCCAGACCTGTTGCGTACGAGGCGACGAAGACGATCATCGACACCAGCACGAGTGCAGACCATGTAGTGGAGTACGCAGTGCCGTCAACAAGATTGCCGCCCGTCTGCCGTGTCAGGTCTGCACAGGAAACACGAGAATCAATTTTGAAACGGCATAATGAGACTGAAGTTGCTTACAATGGAACGAAATGCTAGCCAGCGTCAAGCCAAAGACCATCCCAGGCGCGCTCCAGATCATGATGTTCCTGCGACCGATCTTATCAATCCATTTCAGAGCGACGAGCGTGAAAATGAAGTTGGTGCCAGACACGATGAGGCCGACGGCGGTGGGTTGGTTGAAGCCAATCTCCTTGAACAGCGTCGCTGAATAATACATGAGAGTGTTGAACCCACACAATTGCTGGAAGGCTTGCATTCCGCATCCAACGACTGTACCAAAGGGTCAATCTTTCATGCATGTAGCTATGTCAGAGGGTGACGTAGTACTCACTGAGAGCCCTTCGGTTGACCGGGTCTAGCACCATGGACTTGAAGCGATGCATGAAAGTCGTAGTTTCCGTTATTTCCACACTTATCCTCACTGTGACTTGCAGGACTTTGAGCTGTGATTTCGACTTAGAGAGACATTTATCATATAATGAAAGGTATATAGTCCCACCTTCAAGTCTAGTTCTTCGGGTTTAGCGAATGCATAGATCTTCTTCATAATTGCACGTGCGGCGTCTTTGTCGCCTCGTCGCAGAAGGATGCGTGCTTTTCGGGTATCTAGTGTCAGCACGCTTCTTCCCACCTAGAAGTTGCGGAGGTACATACGACTCTCAGGAAGGAAGAACAAGAACACGAATTGCATAGCAGCAGGCACAGCGCCCAGGCCGACCATCCATCGCCAGCCGCTCGTTACACGCGTGAAGCCAGCGCCGATGCCATAGGCGACCACCTGGCCCAACGTGATCATGACGACGCTAATAAAGATGTTCAGCAGATGGAATGACAGGCTAGGAGCGGAAGAACGGACTTGAGGACCACCATGCGTCCGCGGAGGCGCGTGGGGGAGAGTTCCTGGATGTACAGCGGTGCTATGCAGGCAGCGAGACCAACGCCAATGCCGATCAGGAATCGACCTCCTATCTGTGTACAAGTGTAGGAGATGAATGTGTCGCCAAGTATAAGTTGAGGAGAAGAGGGCTGACCATGCTCCAGACAGTGTGGCATACGGCTTGAGTAATAGCCCCTCCGATGAATATGATGTCTGCAACACCTAGAACTAAGCGCCGCCCCGTCCAATCGGACAGGACCCCAGCAATAAGGCCACCGAGCAATGCTCCCAAAGTCGTTGCAGATGTAATAAGTTCCTAGGTAATTGATTAGTCACTTTTAAACACTCATAGATTTGAGAAGTTTACCTTCTGGCCGTTCGAGAGCGCCTCGGGACCTAGATCTGACCCTATTGTTACCAATGCACCAGAAATTACGCCAGTATCGTAGCCTAGCAAAGCCATCCATTAGCAACGATGAGAGTGCTTCTGCAATCACTGATAGACGCACCGAACAGCAGTCCAGAGATCGTGGAGCACATTACCAGGATCCAGACGAACCAGGTCGTCTTCTCTTCTCCTTCCGCCACAACGGCCAATTCATTGATTTCTCCAGAGTCACTGTCGCGTAGAATGTTATTGAGGGAGTTGACTTCGCTGAGGCTGCCGCCCTCAGTCTGGAGCTTGAAAGGCACAGGGCTGTCCGCCTTCTCGTCTGACATTTCTAGAATATTCGAACGATATCCAGTGTGGGGAAAGAGGCGTGGAGAGAAACAGGAATTAAAATAGTAGGCAAACGCAGATAACGCAGTTCAGAGTGTAGAAGGTGTCGTGATCAGGTCATAAGAGCAGCCAAGGGCCGGATAATGGGGCTCGAGAAGAGTCAGGAAGGCGTCGAAGAATCTCGAAAGAACCAAACTCTTGTGAGTACTTAGCGTGGGGTTCGTAATGGTGATAAAAATATTTCATCATGCGTACATGGGCAATTGCTTCACGTGGAAAATAATATTGGCTGTTGCCAATGATTGGCGGGGGCAAGCGCCGAGAAGGCTCCTGAAGGCTCCCTCTGGCACCCCGCGCCGGCCGACGGTAAAACCTTCTTGCGCGAATAATGTTCTGCGCTTCTGCGCGGCTGAGCCATCCAAAATAACGCAGATTCCTGGGGTATTGGGCGCCTAATGATCATAAGGCGCCAGGGCGAGCAGGATAAGAAACACTGTGTAAGACAACGTGAAAAAAGGACCGTCAAAGCCCCAGGTAATAGCGTCCACGAGGCGCGACATGAATATCAGGTGGACCGTGGCATTGGAGTTAGCAGCTAGCTTGAAGTTTTGAGGCCTGGGCCTGACGACCAGTCCTTGTTGGAGCTCACGAAAGAGTCCATTGGGAGTAGAATACAACTCTCTGCGAAAACATAGGATTGCTGTGATGGAACTGGAAGGAACGCTGTTGCAGTCAGAACGCCACCGCTACCACGGACCGGCGATTGCCGTACTTCGTACTAATGGCATGCTGCTAGAGATTTCTTTTGTTTTTCAAGAATGGCCGACACATCAGTGGCTATCACACTTTCGAAAGAACCCATATCTGCCGTCTTTATCCTGGAAAACCCAAATACACCCCCTAATCAGCGGGAGTTTTCCTTCCTACTCTGCACAACGTCCAAAACACGCCGGAGATAGGAGACCATGGCGAACATCGAGCTCAACGTAGATGCTGAGCTCGAGAGCAGCTACCATTCTATCCGATGCAAACTCGGGAACGATGCCGTCTGGGAGCATCTCATCTCGAATCCGACGCAGGCCACGCGCGTGAAGGAGCTCGAGATCATGCGGGAGAACCCCTCCGAAAAGGGGCCTTTGGACGAGGAAGAACGAATACCGCCTCAAGTCCTCAGTGGCGCTTCAAAATTCAGTGGCAAACGACCTGAGGCAGAGGCTGCGACCCGCGAGCAGATCGCGCATTCTGAATTACTGCTCATACGCGCTATACACAATCTGGTCAAACTGGATAGCTTCACTTGGGATCGCTGGGTGCCTGTCATCAACCAAGGCGACGACATAAAGGGATCCAGGGCTAACGGGCGTGCAGAACAGTATCGCGAAGACGTTTGGACTGCCTTGCGGGATTGTACGCAACTCAGGAGGTTAAAGGTCGTGGACTTAGGACGCAAGGAGTGTTGTTTCACAGATCCCCGCCCTATTTTTGACAGTACGGTGCGCATTTATTTCAAGTCACAGTCTATATCAGTCTCCTGATACCTTTTCCAGCTATTTACACTAGGAAATCTGACCCACCTGGATTTCAAAATGTACTATTCACCTGAGAACCCCCGGGAAGGTGAAAATGGAGCAGACGACGAAGATTCAGACGAGGAGCTACTTCCACCCAGAGTGAGGATAGAACGCATATATGAGCTCTTGCGCCGTTGCCTAAATATCGAGGTTCGTACATATTCGTTTTTCATCCTCCAACCGATAAACCAACCCATTTCTTAGAGCTTAACTCTCAAAATCATCGACCGAGATTTCTATTGGAATCTTGAAGGAAACCCATTCACAAACATTAGCATCATCTTCTCCCACCTCCACCTCGACAAAATCTTCTCCCTCACACTACAAGACGTCACCGTAGACGACCACATCATAGTCCCCTTCCTCAACACACACCCCGACCTCCTTTCCCTCTCCGCCTCCCTCTCGCTCTCCGAAGACGACCTCCCGGAAACGCCGTTCAACCTGGAAACAGCCGACGGCCTCTGGGAAAACATCCTCCCGCGCATCGACGCGCTCTGCCTCCCCCCGCGCGACCTGCGACCCGTCCTGCGCGCGCTCAAGCGCCCGTCGCCGATCACCGCCCTCGGCGTGCTGGAGCCGCAGGACTGGCACGCGGCGGCGGAGCTGGAGGACGACGAGAACTACGTGTCGTCGCTCGACGACGTGTGGGGCGCGCCGCCGGAGGGGCAGGCGTCGGAGGTGGGCCCGTCGCGCGGGCGGGATCTGCACAACCTCCTCACGGATATGCCGGAGCTGCGCGCGCTGAGTGTGCGGGATGTGACGAGCTTTGCGCAGCTCAATAAGCTGGTGGCGCTCACGCCGAAGGTGGAGCGCGTGTCGCTCGATGGGCGCCGGATCTACACTGTACGTCCGAACCTATTTTATTATGCTCTGGATCCTCATTTTTTCTCCCTGTTTTCTACTGCAGTCGTATACGGACCATTACGTGGAATATTTGCCTTACCTGTCGCGCTGGCCGCAGCTAACAGCCGTAAAGGGACCTTCCTTATGGCCTGAAGGCTATCCAATCAACTCAGAAAAGATTAAAGCGGTTACCAACGAAATCATTGCAGCGTGCCCTCTCCTGCGCGAGGCGAGCTGGGTAGATGGAAGGTCAGTTAGAATAGTGAAGAATGAGAATGGAGAGTTAGGATTGGAGTTTATGCACGTGTAAATGATTAATGAATATTGTAGCCTTAGGTGCTGAGAATGGAATGCGTGTATTCATAGTACAGAACATGTTTTAAAACAGGGTGTAGGATCGTATGTTTTTACACTAAATATTTTTACCGATACAGTCGAGTCGAGACGCAAGGAAATGTAGAATGGGGAAACGTTCGAGTGCTATCATCATCATCATCATCATCAAAAAAGTCCTTCAAGGAATGTACACAACAAGCAGCGCGTTAAGCACGAGCTTCTGCAGCTCATCATTCGCCACAAAGAACACACGCTCCTTGCCAATAATCGGCTTCAACACCCGATAGTCCGTCAGCAGCGAGATATTCGCATCCGCGAGGGACACCGCGCCGCTCGCGCGCACCCGCGACAAAATGACGTCCTCGTCCGCCTCCTCGCCGTAGTGCTGCTGGCCGGCATACTGGAACGCGCCGCGCGCCTGGGGCATCGCACGCGGGGAATTCGCGGAACCGAAGGGGCTGCGCCCGCCGGCGCCGGGGTTCTTCAGCGGGTTCGTGGACTGGTGTTGGGCCGCGCTGTCGTCGTCGCCGAAGAACTCGAGCGTTTGGCCTTTCGCCCAGATGTAGCCGCCGGCTGTCCAATGGAGCTCTGGGACGAGCTTGTGCAGCTTGAACGCGTTGTAGATGAGAGCGTCGGATCCTTTGAGCTATAGAATATGATTCTATGAGCGTCTGTAACACAGGAGAAGGATGGGAAATACAGACCTGAGATACAAGGCTGCTGGCAGGGTATTCGGCCGGGTCGACATTATAGTCGTGTGTGAGGTAGAACCCGACACTGCGGCCGCGCGACATGTTCAAGATGGGCGACAGCAGATCGAAGAACGTATCGCTCGGGGTGACGAGCGTGTCCAGGCTCGCCGTCGCAGGCCCGAACGACTTGATGTAAATCGCGTACGACAGCGTCATGAAGCACCCCTTCGTCACCTGCTCGACCTCGCAGTCGCAGTCCGCGCGGAACGCGACCCACTCGATGTCGCCCGCGCGCCCGCCGGTCGTCTGGTACTTCTCCTCGCGTCCCTCGGCATCGCGGATGTTCATCGCGCCCCCGCGGAAGCGCGTGGGCAGCGTGACGATGATCGTGCCCGCGCGCTGGTCGTTGCGGAGCTGCGCGGGGAGAAGGGCGCGAGGCGGCTCCCGGTTTGGACGACGTCCAGCCCGTCGCGGACGGCTGTGAGGTACTCGCCAGGAGGGAGGAGGGGGAAGAGCGCGTTCCGGATGGCGTCGAGGAGCGGGGAGTTGGCGAGCTCCAAGGAGGATGTGAGGGGGAGGTTGGGAGGGTAGAAGAGGCCCTCGCGGTTGCCGTAGGCGTCGTAATCTGATCTCTGGTTGGGTCTGCAGGATGCGATGAGCACGTCGAGCGCAGGGGGCGCGTTGTAGCTGATATCAATTGGGAAATCCAGCGAGTGGGTGATGCCAGTCTGTGAATCGAAAGACAATCAGCCAAAGAAATTTTCTCTAGCACATTCATAATTATTTACCGACCTTGACTCGGAAGAACAACACAAGCTGGGCAGGATCGACGGGAATATGGCCATTGACCGCAAACTGTGAGTCCTTCGCAGCGATCAAGGCCGACACCTGCTCGCGATAGAGCGCCTCATCTCTATACCCAACAGGCTGCTGGTCAGGCACAGACCGGCCGTAGGGATTAGGCGACTTGGCCCGCTTCTCGACCTGGAATCCGGCTACGCTGCCTTGCCTCTGGTGGTCCTGGGGCGGCCCATACCGCCTGGCGGCGCAGGTGAAGGGCCTCTGCTGATCGGCTGCCTTGGGATCGGGGCGGCGTAGCTGTAGGGCTGTGGAGAGGGTCCTCTGCTCACCGGGCGGCCGATTTGGGCACCATAGGGCGCTGGGTTACCGTAAGGTGCTGGGGCGCCATAGGGCTGGGGTGCAGGGGATGGACCCCTACTGACGGGCCTGGCCACGGGCGCTGCATATCCATACGGCGAGGGTGACGCGCTCCTGCCGATGGGCATATGGAGAGGGGCGTGGGCTGAATAGGCCATGGGTATCACAAGCGGGAAATGCCAACGGTAAGGTGGTCCTGTGCGGAACAAAACCCAGGACAAGGAGGATGGAAATCGGTTTTTGTATTCACAAACACGATGGAATTGACAGCGGTGTCAATGATTCCAATTTGGATCCTGTATTGAAGGATCCGATTGACAACAAGGGCACGCGTTCGGCAACGTGCTGAAGGCGAAATCGATGGATATCGATGGGCGGCACTGCCTATCTTGAACATCTAAGGTCCAATAATATCTACCTGTCAAAGTGCATTACTACTATTTGTTATCAAGCAATTAAAGGAGATTTGGAGCTCGGTCCCCAAGAAGTGCCGTACCGTCGAATCTGGACACCATGGAGATGCCAAACAGAAGTACTTCATGGTTGCCAAAAATTCACCACGAATAGCAATGATTGAATCCAGTTTGTTTCGAGCGCGCAATACTCAGTGATCGTCGACTATCAATATCCTTGAGAAAAAATGAGATATGGACGAGAATGGAGGTAGGGAAAAGGTAGAAGTTGGACGTTGAACGTTGAACATTGAACACTCTGACGTCGCTCAGGGCCGGTCCGGAAGACTTGGATGAGTCCTTGCGTTCAGGCAATCTACGCAATCACGAAGAAACACCCACAGATCCCATAATTTATGTAGTATTACCTGCTATCTTACTGGCTTGCCATTAAAAAAGAATCTAGAGCTACGATGAAAGAAACGAAAATGCGAAAAAAAGAAATGTCCACGCAGGTTCTATAGAATAATAGGAAAAACAAAGGCAAAATGCAAAAGCGTATGTTCGTAGTATTAGGTTTTCTGCCATGCGGATGGAATGCTGAGGAGTATGGTGGTAGTATACATGCAGTTATCAATTAAAAAAGGGGGAAGGGTAGGCGACAATTACTTTATTCCCATTTCATGCGCACCATCTTAACTTGGCAGTATGAAGTCCATCGATTCCCGATCATCCGCCCAGAGGCGTGCCCACTCGAGGCACAGTCTATACACGTACGCTGCAAGGCAGACAAACACAGCCATAAGCCCACGCACGAAAAGGAAGAAAAGAAAGCAGCGACACTCACCTTCCATGTCTAACGTGCGCCCAATCGTTTGTTTCCACCGTTTCCCCGCGCGCGCGATCCGCCGCAGGCGCTTGTCGCCTTCCACCGAGCGCCTGTCATCTGGGTGTATATCCGCCAGTGTTGAGTTGGCCGCTTCGAGGGCCGACTGGGTCGCACCAGAGAAGTAAGCGTGGATGTTGTATATTTCCGCATATGATGCCGAGATAGGGATGAAATGCACCCTGGACAATGATGAATGGAAAGAGATAGACGAATGAATTAGATCATCACATCTCGAGTCAAAGAACGATGGCGTACCAGGGCTGTATCCAGTCCGTGAAGAACTCGTCATACACCGTCGACTTGATCGGCACGCTGTCACTCGCCAAGAACGACATGAACCGCCCGCTATAACTCATCCCGTCCATATCAATCAGATACTTATACGCCCAATGCCTGCCAAGCGGCACGGAGTCCCCGAAGCGATGGTCCCGCTCCAGCGCCTCCGCGCCCCCGGGGTAGCTCGACACCGACACGGCCTTCACGAACGCCGCGTCCATGACCTCCTCGTTGAGCCACCCGACGGGCACCGCCGCCGACACGAAGCTCGCCTTCGCGCCCGGCGGGTCCGCGAACGTCACCACGCGCGTCGTGTTCGAGCGGTCCGACGCCATGCGGAGGAACCGGTGGCGCTGGTACTGTGGCGTGAACCCGGGCGGGTGGCTCCCGCCGCCCGTCGTCGCGCCGCGCCAGAAGACCTTGTCGATCTTGTCCTCCCACGGCACCTCCATCGGGTCCACGTCCTTGAGCTCGAGGTTCACCGAGTCCCAGCCGTACGTGTACCGCTTCGTGCTGCCGTAGTAGTAGTGGCTCGGGATGCGGATGTCCATGAACCCCTGCGCGCGCGCGGGACTAAAGATCGGGTACAGCACGGGGATCGAGCGCCAGTCGGAGAAGAAGTGGCCCTGCTGGTAGTGCGCGTGCGGATGTGCGCAGTAGTCCTCCGTGGATGAGGTCTCGTTGACAAATTTGAAATCGTTCCCCGGTTCGATATCCGCCGCTCCCAAGAGATTTTTGCTTTGGAGGCTGGATGCGGTGCGGAGTGAGGCGAAGAGGCGACGCGCGGGACTTTGGGGGTCGCAGGTTCGGCGCCAGGCTTCCCAAATGTTGCCGTCTGAATCCCAATCTGGCTTGAAGGGACCACCGAGCATTTTATTTACACCGCCTAAGATATATATTAGAGGAGACTCTACGCTGTGGAAGAGAATACATACCTGATGAATCTTGTAATGTCAGATTTGGATACATGCGGTGTTCCCAAGGGATTAATACACGCCCTTCGGCTTTTGCGTTGATTGGAAAATCCA
Source organism: Pholiota molesta (assembly GCA_014925825.1). NCBI lineage: Eukaryota > Fungi > Basidiomycota > Agaricomycetes > Agaricales > Strophariaceae > Pholiota > Pholiota molesta. The sequence goes on from JACGCK010000263.1 coordinate 27,097, forward strand.
TGTCGGAAAGCTGGGAGAAAGGTCAAACGGCGAGTAACCACGAAGGAAGGCACAACGCACCAAGTGCACAAACTTGCCCGTCATACTCCTGAATCCTCTGGCACGAGCGCTAACCTCAGAGTCGTGGAAATTAGGATTGACATTGATGACCGTAGCTTCACCGCTCCGTATCCGCACAAGGTCGATAGACGGCAGCTCGCCGACCTGTACAGCGCGTCGTCTGATCTCCTCCCCAGGCAGCTGCCAGAATGGCTCCAAGTCCTGCATGAGCCCGTCATACTCGTCGACCATCTTCACCTCGTACTTCTGAGCAAAGTGCCACCATTCGTCAAAGCCCTTCGGGGGTGCCCGGCCATAGCGACGCCTGTACTCGATGACAGCAGCCTTTAGCGTTTGGCTCTGGCCCGACAATTTCTTTCGGTACTTCTCCTCTGCCTCCTCCATAAGCTTTGGTATTGGGTGTTCAGTAATGACCGGCTTCTTCTTCTCGTCTGCGAAAGGCAGCAGGGTGGTGGGGTCCAACCATTCGTCGCTGACGTCCTGCATGAAGCCTGGGCTGTCGAGTGCGATATGCTTCCGCCGCCCGTTCCGGAAGCCCAGCTGCATGAAGGCGAAGAGCATGCCGAACATGAAGATGTACCCGCTGTGCCTGCGCAGGAAGCCACACGAGCTACGCTTTCGGGGACCCATGGCTGTCGCCGTCTCTGCGTCGAACGGCGGCGTTTTGCGGGGGTGGTTGGCGAAGTTGAAGAGGAAGCTGAGTCGCCAGCCGAGGCGCGGGCTAGCTTTGTTTGGTCGTAATATGCCGCCTCGCCAATTCGAGTTTGCAAAGTACGACATGGATTATGGATAGCGCTGGCGTTGGAATGCACCACCGCCTTTGTCGTTCTGGAGGATATTTATCTATCTATACTCCTTGGGAAACGGAGTCTATCATCAATATGATGCCTTCATAATTATAGTCGAATCAGACTCTCACGATTTCACTTCATGATCCTCCAGCCGACCTCCATCCATGGTTAAAGCATAGATGTCATGTTCTGAAATTTTACGATTCAGCGCGCTAGAGACGAACAGGCTTTTCGGAAGCAAGCGGTGAAAATTTAACCGTATTGGAGCCATTCGACACCGAGTAGGCGGCATTTTATCAATGAATTTCCATGTATAAAATGCTTTCATCAATGTGCTGGATGCGCTTTACTTATACTTTACTTGACAGTGTGTAACTACAATTGTATTTATTCTATAGACTAAGAGAACAACATCAAGTAGTTTGACACTAGTGGGATCTCGCATACCTAGTATGGTCCAGCGACTCCAGTCCAACGGACAGCTTCATCGAATCAATGACGGGAAGATAGATATCTACCGCGCCCCTGGACCCATGTCTTTAAGCTACTATATACCCTCTAAAGGCAGACGCTAATCAATCCTGTCATTCAATCAGCGACAAGGCGCATCTTGACCCAAAAAATCCATAGTGGGCCGGCACCGTTAGAACGCAGACGATTTCATGCCCTATCCTCGATGGAGGCTTCAATTTTACAAAACTATAGTTGAGGCAAGAACAGCTTGTAAATTAGTCTCTCAGAAACAAGCGCCCATTCTTTAGCAGGCGCCTATGGCGCAGAGGTACGGATCACGTGTGATTAAAATTCAAATTCATATCTAAGAACTTAAGGAAGCGAGATGAAGAGTTTATCGAGGGCTCAAGCCATTTAAGCACTCGATTTGAATTTGAATAGTTGTACCATAGAAAACCATGGCCGACCATATATACTGTTATGTCCTTCACCTTCCAAGTTGCGTTTGTTGCAAATTTGTAGGTGAGAATCTCTCTGAACGAGAAAAAATCCTCATGGAATCTCATCGTTCTAACTACTAATAGGCTGTAGAACCTTTCAGACCAGTTTATTATACTCCATCATCCATCCTGGAGTCCATAGAGGCCTGATAGAGGCTGCATTCGAATTGGGCCACAAAATCCTCCTATATCACGTGAGGACACAGCCGGGGTTTGTCGCAGCGTTGCACCGATATAGATCTTTCGGTGCACCCGACAACATCGTCTTTTCCCTCTGGTCACGATGAGCTATGCTACAGGAAGCACAGAGAATGGTCTCGCCGTGCCGAGAAATGGGGCCGCCAGACGGCCATCCTCGATAACCGAGCTCGCGGACAAGGTGATGGTGGACTTGTGGGACGACACCAAGGATTTCAATTACTATCTCAAAGTCGCGGCGGAATATAGGAAGGACGGCAAGGAGTATGCGCGAAAGAACGACCTGGAGGGTGCCTTCATTCAGCTCGCCCGAGCAGCCACCTTGGTCTTTGAGAAGCTGCCGAACCACCGCGACTACAACACCATGCTCAACAGCGACCAACGGCACAACCTGGCTTTGGTGTGTACGCCGTGGAACATGCTGCTGTGCGCAAACTGAAGTCCTAACAGAACGGCCAAGACATTCTCGACAGACTCGCCGACCTCAAAGTGACACTGGTCGACCGGTACGATAAATGGCTGCAGAAGCACCCCGACGGCGCCGATCTCGAGCAGACGCCGAATATCCGCACCCAAAAGATAGCCAGCGACGACGCCGCTGCCCTCGCGCAGAAGCAGCGGGAACGATTTCAGGAGGAGGAGCAAGCCCAGAATAATGCGCGAGTACAGCAGCAGCGGATAGCCGCGGAAGAGTCAGCGAAATGGAAGCAGTTGAGCGATCAAAAAAGGGCACAAGACGAGGCGGAACGCGCCCGCCGCAAAGACGCCACGGTCGCTGCGGCTCGACAGGCAGCGAATAGCTTGCCTCCGCGTCCGTACTACACGTTCTCAAGGCCGCCGAACGCATATGGCTCGCAGAGCACCGTCGTACTGTCGGAAGGCCAGCCGCCTAACGATAACGTACGGCAGCAACAGGAGCAGACGCGTTTACGGGAAGAAGATATTACTAGACGCCAGGCAGAGCAGAAAAGGAAACAAGAGCAAGAAGGGATTGCGCGGCGACAAAAGGAAGCAGACGAGGCCGCTCCATCATCCAGCTTTTATCAGCAAGCCCCCATCGACTACCCACAGGCTCAACCTCTGCGAAATAATTACTCAGATGCACCTGAGAAATTTGAGCGTCCAGCAACAGCTATGTTCAATGGGACACAAACCATCAGTGGAGGCACTTTTGTACTGAACGTCATAAGCAGCGATAGACGTACGTAGAACTCGACAGATATATCCGGTGAGCAATGGACTGACCAGGATATATGAAGGTGGATTCAAGCTCCTTGAAAAGCGGGTCGCTACCTCCGCCTTTCATAACTCCGCGCAACATATCGACCCCCCAAGGTGTCACCCAAATACACGTGTCGCAATCCAAAAACAGATATACGACTGGATTATGATGGACCTTCTCATCCGCCAATCCTGGATTATGTGGATGCATGGGGCCGCAGGCGCCGGCAAATCCGCGATTATGCGGTCTATCGCAGAGCTATGCGAGCAGGCCCAGATCCCGCTCGCCACATTCTTTTTTTTTCGGACGGATGATACTCGAAATTCCATCTCTCCTCTGATTGCGACACTCGTATATCAGCTCATCCAGAATATTCCGCAGGCCCAGCACGAAATATTTAGGGTCATTGAGCGCAATCCACTCATTTTCGACCAATCACTCGAATTTCAGCTCGAGAAACTCGTCATCCAACCTCTTCTTCGGCTGCAGGAGCATTTCAAGTGCTATTTCGTTATATTAATAGATGGCTTGGATGAATGTATTGAGCGCGCTCATCAAGCCGACCTTATCAAACTACTTGGTAGTGTTTCCCGCTCGAGGACAATCCCTGTCATATTTCTAGTTGCCAGCCGTCGCCAGCCCCAAATCGAAGCGGTATTCATACGCAAGGAAGTTTCAGATCTTGTTCTGGCAATCCCGCTCGATAATTCTGATGTCGAACAAACTTCCGATGACATTCGACGTTTTCTCGTCGACAATTTCAGAGATATCCGGGAGACACATTTGCTCAAGCACTACCTCCCCAGCGACTGGCCCGCCCCGCCCATTGTCGACGAGATCTTAGCCAAGTCATCCGGTCAATTTATTTTTGCATCTACCGTCATCAACTATCTAGCATCCCCCCGCCCCAACCCTTCCACTCAACTAGACATCATCCGGGGTATCCGCATGCGAGATTTCTCTTCGCGCAATCCATTCGCGCATCTGGACGCACTCTACCAACACATCCTTTCGCAGGTCGAAGCGCGCGACAAGGTCTTCGATATCATCGCCCTGCATCTCCTCACAAACTACGACCACATCTCCACATTTGAGCGCGTGTTTCTGCTGGAGGCCGGCGACCTCGGTGTCCTTTTCGCCAACCTCACGGCGCTCGTCCTATGTGAGTCCCACGCCGAGGATACACCCAAGCTGAAATTTCTGCACGCATCACTACCCGATTTCCTCCTCGACAAAAGCCGTTCTGGACAGTATCACATCGACCTCGATGAATACAGGATCAAAATATTATGCGCATTGCTCGAGAGGCCTCCTCTAACATTGGATGCGTTCTGGGGGTCTAACAATTTGGAAGATCCAACAGATCAAGAACGGAGCCGTTTGCTTGCGATTGGGGAGCTCCTTAAAAAAGAAAAGGCATCAGAACGGCTTCGGAGCGCATTCATGAATTTCAATTGCAAATTTTACACGAAAAGTATTCCCAATTCCTTGAACTTTTTTTGCGCTGACATCCTAGAACTCTTGAAACGCCTGGTATGCAATTTTACAGTGCATATTTACAATTTGGCGTGTGCTCACTGCTATTACTTGTTCTATCACAGGATTTTGGCGACCAGGGAGAAGCGTATTGCCATGTTGAGGGCGTATTCGCGGCGGAGTACGCAAAGTACTGGCTCCAGCTGGATGATTATCGCAGGAGGGTAATACAGGGAACATCCCCTGACCTTGTGGTGCGTATTCGTCAGATTCTGGAACAAGCAACGTAGTTCGTCGTTTTTCGCGACGGCGGTCCCAATTGCACAGGTGCAAGTAGTTGTATGTAGATTTGAATTTTCGGTTCTGCCACTTCTGTAGCATACATAGTTATTTAATTTATTATCACAGAGAACACCACGCGCAATATTGAGAATGGGCTGGAAAGGAGGCCAAACAGTTACTCTAGGAAGGCTGGTGGTAGGACAGGGACATGAACGTACGTTCAGGCGAGATCATGAGTCATTCAGCCACGCACACAGATTTTCAGCGTTGCTGCCGTGGGCGGATGATACCGGAATTGACGCGATGGAAGAGGAACGGGCAGCTAGGAGAGCCTGATGGTTGGCAAAAGCGCACTGGGGCTCACGAGATGGCTACGTGGGTTGGTCCTCGGAGTCTGAGTCGCGACCAAAGTTGCGTATGGCCTATATTTCTAAAGCTGCCACGTCCGGAAGATCACTGGAGGTACATAAGGGGAGTCAACAGGAATCAAAGGACGCACGTACGACGACATCGCGGGGCTTTCGGGAAACAATTGGTCAACATTTAACCGTATTTGAGCACCTGTCTCAACTCGTGCGCTCAATCCTACTTTGGGGTCCAAAGGGCAGTGGGATTGAGCCTACGCCTTACTGTTCACAGTGTCTCATAGAATCAAGTCTATTGTAGTCCCGCAAAGTAGACTTTTAATCCTACATAATCCGACGGATTTCCTTTGGATTATTATCCAAGTTGATAGACTATGTTATTTGGTAGGATTAAGCGTATAATATTATAAACAAGTCTATTGTAATCCAATGTAATCCTATCGTCAATTATTTAATTAGCTACACTAGTAATCCTACATAATCCTACAAATATGAGATATAGCTATAGGATTAATATCGGTGACAAAGTAAGCCTAGCACAAGCCTATCCTACTGATAAGCCTATTCATAATAGGGATAAGCCTAGGGTAGGCTTAGGATAGGCTTATAATCAAGGGTAGTGTTGTACACGGCTCGGCTTCAAAGCCGTGAGCCGGACGGCTTTCGGCCGGCTTAGCCGAGCCGAGCCGAGCCTTGAGGAGGGCTTTGGATGGCCTGGGGCTCGGGCTCGTATTTTCTGAAGCCGTGAGCCGAGGCCTGAGCCGCGGCTTTCTGGTCTGTGCGCATGCGTGTCTGAGCCTCGTTCTGAAGGATCGGAAGGCGTCGCAACGCAGAGCAACGCCTGCAACAGCGACCTCGAAGTTGGAAAAACACCGGGCCGCGCACTGTAAGCAATCAGGTGCGTCACGGCAATTGCCGGTCACATCGATTACCACGTCCGGTTGTTGAACTTGCTCTTGACCACCACTCAGCACTGTCAGCTCGCTACCGCCCTCGCCGCCCTCGCTCCCTTGTCACCCACGCGTCCCCGCCGTGTGCCCCTCCCCTCCAACGAGGGATGTGGGCCGGCTCTCGACTTCGCCATCGCCCAACGCCAGCACAACACACCACGAGATCGATGATCGATCGACTACAACGCGAACACGACGGGCAGACGCACTGACGCGACAGGACGTACGAGCGGCGATGAGTGCAACGAATGGTCAGCGAATAGACGGTTGGCAGCGACGAGGGCAGCGAGCATAGGCTGTGGGCGGCGATGATGGCGGACAGGTGCGATGACGGTTGACAGGGCAGACGCGAGCACGGCGGACAGGGTCAGCGCGAGCACAGCGTGCAGACGCGAACTGCACCTGCGCCTGCGCCCGCTGCTTACTGCTGCCCCTGCTCAGCCCGCCCGCGTCCAGCGCGCGATAACACAAGTCCCCGAGGGCCTCCCCGCCATCGCACGCATGTGCTGCACGCCCGTGCGAGTGGGTGCCGGCATCTGTGGCGGAGCGCGCGACGTGGCCGCGGGGGGGCGTCGCGGGTGGTGGTGGCGGCGACAACAGGCAGCGCAGCAGTGAGTCCCGGCCAGGCATGGTAAGTGCCCAACGCGCAGCGACCCACACCCATGCCCCACCGTCTACACGTACAAGGAGGCTGCACATATGCAGCCTCTGCGGCGTAGAGACGCATACGGGGGCTGGTATTGACAACGCGCTCGCTTTGCGCTGCGTACGCCCCGAAGCCGCGGCCTGGGCCCAGGCCGAGCCCTGGCTTAGGCTTGGTAGGGCCTACGGCTCGGGCTCGCAATTTGGTGAGCCGTGAGCCCCCAAAGCCGAGCTTTAGCCGCGGCTTACAGGCCGAGCCGAGCCGTGGCAACACTAATCAAGGGATAGGTGTTTGTGTAGGTTTCAGGCAACAAACAGCTTTTATGCCTGCATTCCGGTCCCTTGCAAGTCCCTTGTGAAGTTGTGAATGGTTGGTGACGAAATGACAATAAAACATACCAACTCCAACAATGCATCTTGAATGTTATATCTGTAACAGTCAAATTAGCTAGATGCAGGCAGAGTTATGCCACAGATGAACGTACTAAAAGAACGAAATTAATAAGGGGATGGTGAAAGTCTGATGTGGGAGGAAGGCGTCGATGAATTTACCAGCTGGGTCTTATATAATTTTATTTCTGAGCCACAGCCGTGGCCCATAACAATTGTAGTACTACGTCACAATAAGGCAGTATCTATATGGCCTTGATCCATTTCCTGACAATAGAATCGTCGGGGGCCAGGGCCCAGCACGGTAGATCATGTGACAACGGAATGCCTCTCAACTTGAACTTCAACTTGAACTTGAACTTCGCGTCGAACTCAACTTCGCGTCCATCTCCTACTACTTACCAAGCGCATGAGAGTAGCCCCAGGCGAAATTTTTACCCTGTAAGTCTTATCTTTGGCGGATCGATCGAGCTCGCGCCCGGGCTCTCGATCTGCCTGGTGCCACTTGGAAGATCGCTCACACACTCTTTATTCACGTACAATCACCTTCCCACTCGAACGGCATGTATGTTTTCCAACCCCCTTGGCCACTTACAGTTCTTCACAGGGACATCGCAGCTGAAGATGACGACGATGGAGGCTCGCCGCTCCTACACCCCGCCGTTCTCCCTTGCTCTCGACGACGACGATTCTGGGCGCTCGCGACGAAGCAAGTCCACCGAAGATCGGATGAATGGGCAACGCGAGGCGCCAGCCCACTCGAGCGTATATACGGTACGTCGGCTCTCATTGCAACGGCATGCCGCACACACTGACGACGTGTTTGAAGTGCCATGGTTGATGTCGACGTTTCGAATGAGCACCAGGCCTATCGTTCCATGCCACGGGATGCGTCGTGAGTTTCCTTCCATTGTCTTACATCTGTGCTTACCTCGCCCCTGCCAGTGCCTCACCATGCACCACCGTCAACCTCAACGTGTTCTCCTGGCTCTGCAAGGCCAAAGGAACCGACGCGACATCGAGGACGCCGCCGCCAATGACTATGACAGAGACCTGCCATTGCGACACCCGTAGTTCTCCCTCGGCCCGAGGGGGCAGCTGACAGGGTGAGCTTGGGGTGAGCCGGATGGCGCAGTGGGCACCGCTACCCTTGCGCAGGACAATGGTGCGGGTGGGCTGCGCAGGCAATAAGAGAATCAAAGGGGAGGACAAATGAGCATGCAGATGGCAGGGAGGATGCCGGAAGCCTCGCACTTACCGTCTACACGTACAATCAGCGCTGCATATGCAGCGCTCTGAGGCGTGGAGACGCAAAAGGGGAATATGATTATTTGTAGATTAAGATGGTATGATTACTCCTACTACCAATATAGCTAGGATTAATCCAAAGCAGAGTGTAAGTAGAATATAATTAGATTTGTTTGTATACCCTTAGGATTGTTGGTAGACTTAAATGGTAGAGTCAATCATACTGCAAATCAATTCAAAGTAGGCTAGAGTAGGATAGGATTAAATTTATTGGTAGCCTTAGGCTTGTGTTGACTATAATACAAAGGATACACTTAATCCTAATGCCCTTGAGGAGATAAGCTAGGATTAAGAGAACGAGCTGATATCACTGATTTGAGGCTTGGAGCCATTCGACACCCTCGGAGTGGGCGGATTTTTATCAATGATTTCCGCGCATAAAATGCTTTCATCAATGTGATAGAGTAGTAGAGAACACTGGTTTGAACTAGTGGAATTTCGCATACCTATGGTCCAGTGACTCCAGGTGATTCTAGTCTAACAGGCAGCGTCTTCGAATCTATGACGAGATGATATATATTTATTGCGCCCCTGGGCCCATGTCTTTAAGCTATTACCCCCCAATTAACCCCCAAAGTTAGATACTGATAATTGAGTCCCGTCAGCGACAAGGCGCATCTTGACCCAAAACTCCATAGTGGGCGGGCACCGTTAGGACGCAGATGATTTCATGCCCTATCTAACAATAAAGGTTCCGATTTTATAAAACACTATCTCATTGTCTTCTCATCTCGGTTGAGGCAAGAACCACTTGTAAATTAGTCTTTCAGAAACAAGCGCCCATGATGCCGATGTACGGATCACGTGTGATTAAAAATCAAATTCATATCTCAGAAGCGAGATGAAGAGTTTATCGAGGGTTCAACCATTAAAGACTTGGATTAAATGTATGTAGCATTGTACCATGGAACAGCAATCATGGTCAACAACCCGATAATTATTCTCTTCAAAGCTTCACCGGCACCGTCCAACTTACGTTTGTTGTTAGTTTGTTGGTTGCAAGTTCGTCGGTGAGAATCCCTCTGAACGAGAAATGATTATAGCGGCGGCCTGTATCCAGCGAGGCTGCATTGGGAACAAAATCCTCCTATATCACGTGAGGACACAGCCGGGGTGAGCGTCGCAGCGTTGCACCGATATAGATCGTTCGGTGCACCCGACAACATCGTCTCCCTCCCTCTCGTCACGATGAGCTATGCCACAGGAAGCACAGAGAATGGTCTCGCCGTGCCGAGAAATGGGGCCGCCAGACGGCCATCCTCGATAACCGAGCTCGCGGACAAGGCGATGGTAGACTTGTGGGACGACAGCAAGGATTTCAAGTACTATCTCAGAGTCGCCGAAAAATACAGGAAGGACGGCAAGGAGTATGCGCGAAAGAACGACCTGGAGGGTGCCTTCATTCAGCTCGCCCGAGCAGCCACGTTGGTCCTCGAGAAGCTGCCGAACCACCGCGACTACAACACCATGCTCAACAGCAACCAACGGCACAACCTGGCTTTGGTGTGTACGCCGTGAAACATGCTGCTGTGCGCAAACTGAAGTCCTTACAGAACGGCCAAGACATTCTCGACAACCTCGCCGACCTCAAAGTGACGCTGGTCGACCGGTACGATAAATGGCTGCAGAAGCACCCCGACGCCGCCGATCTGGAGCAGACGCCGAATGCGCGCACCCAGAAAATAGCCAGCGACGACGCCGCTGCCCGCGCGCAGCAGCAGCGGGAACGATTCCAGGAGGAGGAGCGGGCCCGGAACGATGCGCGAGCACAGCAGCGGGCAGCCGCGGAAGAGGCAGCGAAATGGAAGCAGCTGCGCGAGCAAAATCGGGCGCAAGACGAGGCAGAACGCGCCCGCCGCAAAGACGCTGCGGTTGCTGCGGCTCGACAGGCAGCGAACAGCATGCCCCCGCCTCCGGACTACACGTTCTCAAGGCCGCCGAATGCATATGGCTCGCAGAGCACTGTCGTACTATCGGAAGGCCAGCCGCCTAACGACAATGTACGGCAGCAACAGCAACAGCAACAGGAGCAGATGCGTTTACGGGAAGAAGAGATTACTAGACGCCAGGCAGAGCAGAAAAGGAAGCAAGAGCAAGACGGGATTGTGCGGCGACAAAAGGAAGCAGACGAGGCTGCTCAGGTCGCTCGTTTAACGCCAGGAGCGTATCCGACGCCTTCATCTTCATCCATATCGTCTTCTGCTTCCCCTTTGTTCTCGAATTACTCTAACTCGTCGGCAGCAAGCACCCCGTCATCCAGTTTTTATCAGCACGCCCCCATCGACTACCCACAGGCTCAACCTCTGCGAAATAATTACTCAGATCAACACCAGGGAGTACCTATGATCATGCCGCTCGAAAATCCCACCAAATACGACGGAGAATCGACCGACTCCGAGTCCCTCCACCACTACGATTACCGCCGCCTCCACAAGCCCGACCATCGCACCCCGACACGGACCGTCCGCAGCCCGTCCTACCCTCCTCCCGTCACCACCACCTCGCCCGTCCCCGGCGCAGGCTCCATCCGCTACCCCTCGCTCATGTCGCAGCACCAAAAAACGCAAGGCTACTTCCCCTCCCTCAACTCCATGTTCATGGACACCGGCGACCGCCACCACGGCCCAGGGTCCATCCTGTTCGGGTCGCATTCCGGCGACACGAATTCCAGGACGCTCTATCCCGGGCTGCCTGCGCCGCAGGGCGCCGACCCGTCGTACCCCTTCGCCAACGCGCGGCAGGCGCAGCAGCACTCCGGGGCGGCGGCGGCCTACCCGCGCCCGCAGCCGCCCCTGCCCGGCGGCGCCAGCGCGACCCACCCGCCGCCGCCGCCTGCCGCGGCGAACCAGCTGGAGGTGGGCCGGATCCCCGTGCCGCCGGACGCGGTGTTCGATCCCAATATACCGCTGAAGAGCGTGAGCCTGCCGCGCGAGTGTCTCCCGCGCTTCCTGGCGATCGCGAAGGTGAATACGGAGATGAACAAGGAGACGTGTGGGCTGCTGCTGGGGAAGGACAAGGGGCATAAGTATAGTGTGACGACGCTGCTGATCCCGAAGCAGCATGCGACGAGCGATACGTGCACTATGGACGAGGAGGAGCTGGTTCTGCAGTTTACGGAGGAGCGGAGTCTGATCACGCTTGGCTGGGTGAGTGGCTTGCGTGTCTATGTGATGCGCTTTTCGTTGATTGGCGATGCGTGAAGATACACACGCATCCTTCGCAGTCTTGTTTCATGTCCTCTGTCGATCTGCACACCCACTCGGGGTTCCAGCGCATGCTTCCGGAATCATTTGCAGTCGTGTGCGCGCCGAAATCAAATCCCAAGTATGTCTATCTAAGCCACTTTCTACGCTCTATCTCTGACCATAGTCGGTTGACCATTTATTCTGCCCTGTTAGCTTTGGTATCTTCCGCTTGACAGACCCACCAGGCCTGCACACGATCCTGGAGTGCAACGTCAAGGAGGCTTTCCATCCACATCCGGATAAGCCGATATACACCGTATGTTGCTTTTTCTCTCGCCATCGCGCACCGCCCCCTCAAGCTCACCGATTTTTAACACAGGATGCGGACAAGGGCCACGTGCAAATGAAGGACTCTGCCTTGGAGATCGTCGACCTGCGATGATCTGCTCTTTTTTTTTTTTGTCTCTCTTTTGTTTTTGTCAATTATGCCCGATCATCCATCTGTATTTTATTTCGCCGTTTTTTTCGCAGCATAGAACCCACTTATTCTATTACTATACCCGTCCAAGCAAGCATGTAAGAGTATAGTCAATCACTCAATCCCATCCTGTATCTATTCAAGTAACCAAGCATACTGTTCTAGCAATTGGTGCATATTTTCCCCATAATTTGTGAGTTGGCTCGGATCCTCTGAAATAGCCTTTTTGTATTTGAAGATAGGTGCTGTGCCGTAGGGCTAAGGTGCTTATTTTTGAATACAGAAGTTTAAAAATCAGAATCTAGACGAAGTCAATCTGTAATTTTTGTTCTTTTTCTTCAAGGCATCGGCATAGTGGGTGCTCAAGCGCTTACATGTCACTAACATTTCCAAGGGTGTCTCAACGTCAACCCTGGTGACTTGCACTGTCAGGGATCGCTGCGCGATGAGTACACTCCTGACACTGAGGTACAAATATTCCGTTCAAGTTCAGGATTCAGGGTATCTATATACAAGAGTAGGAACAGAAAGTGGAAATCATAACAACACAACATAGGTTCCGTACAATCTTTCACATACTTTGCTCTTTGGGATTCAAGCCTTCGTCCGCGTCCGCGTGACCCTCGTCGTACGGCCCCTACCCGCATCTTCTTCCTCCTGCTCCTCTTCAACCTTCACTTTACTCTTGACAGTGCTCTTAATAGTGCTCTTCGTCGCACTTTTCGCAACGGCAGTCCGCGTCGTCTTCCCTGAACCAGCGGCAGCACCGGTCCTCTTCGACATTCGAACCTTCACTGGCGCATCATCAGCCGCATCATCACTGACGACCGTTCCTGACGTCCCTGGGGTATTTTCCTTCTCTGCAGTATCGGCATTTGCTGCAGGTGCAACCTGAACCCGGGAGGTGGCTGCAGCAGGAAGCGATGCCGGAGTTTTGAGCTTCCCACGCGGCTTCGTGATCTTGGTCGGAACCGTTGCTGGAATTGCGGTCTTCGGCGCTGCAGGTGTTTTCGCAGTCGCATTAGTCTTCACTGCACGACCCCCACGAGTTGTCGCCAGAGGGGCAGCTTCAGTTTCCTCCTCGTGCTCTTCGTCTGATTCTTGTTTGACTGCAGCAGCTTTCTTGCCACGCCCTTTCGCCGGTGCTTTGACTGGGATGCTGGTTTTAGCCTTCGAAGAAGAGGAGGGCCGCGCTTCATACGAGTCGAGCTCATCCTCGTCGGGGTCTTTGATCTCAGGAGCAGGAGATGGAGCGGCTTTCTTGGGCCGGCCGCGTTTGGCTGGGGCGGCAGCTGGAGTAGGTTCAGGTAGCTCAGCGTCTGCCTCTTCTTCAGGTTCCTCTTCAACGGCAGGCACACGAGGTTTGCGCCCTCGCTTGGCAGCAGGCGTCTTCGCCTTTTTCTCCTGCTCTTCTGTGGCAACTTCAACTTCAGACTCCGGCTCGGCGGCGGCCTTCCTTCCGCGTCGCGTTGGAGCAGGTGTAGGAGCAGGGTCTTCGGGCTCGGCGGTGCCTTTCCGGGTCCGTCTGGCGGTGGACCTGGGAACTGGCTCAACGTGGTCGTCTTCAGGAGGCGGCTGAGGAGTTCTGGACCTTTGTCTTCGAGTGGTAGGCACAACAGTGGTGGTGGGTTCTGGTTCAGATTGTAACGTTGGTGCTGGCGACTTGGCAGATCTCGATCTAGGTTTCGTTGTAGCTCTGGATCTGCCTCGACTGCGAGAGGGCTAGAGGTAGAAAAGGATGATGTCAGCTACTGTTAATGTAAGAAATAAAAGAACGAGAGAAACAGGGGGTCAAGAGATGGATAAAGGAGCATACAGCCGGTTTTTCTTCCGGCGATAATCAAGGCAAGATAGGAACGGGTTTGAAAAAAGCAAGCAGTGACTACATACCTCATGATTGTCTTCCATTGGTTCAACGTCTTCGACTTCTTCAACGACAACGGGCTTGGGTGCACGCAGCAGCCTTGAGCGGCCTTTAGGTTTTCCTTTGATATCTTTCGGCTTCTCTTGCTCCTCTTCATGCACTGCCTCTTCCGTTGCGTCTTCCTCCAGGGCTTCAACCACAACAGCAGGAAGCGGCACAGCCCGAACATCTTCAGCAGCTTCACCTTGCTCCTCAGCCTCTTGAGCTGCCCGCTTAGTGCCTCGCGTGCTTCGCGAATGTGGATTACGAGACGGCGACACTTCCCGCGTAACAGGACGGAGAAGGCTGAATGGTTCCTCGTCCACTTCGGCCGCTTCTGTCGCGGCTTCAGGCTCAGCTGTCATCTCAGGTTCGCTCATTCCAAGTCCACTCGAACTCGATGACGCAGGTTTCGCTGACCCCGCACGCCTAGCTGGCGTAGTGATACGCGTAAAGTCAAGTTTCTTGACGCTACCCATGCCCATACTAAATGCCGGTCGCTCGCGCTCGGGCGAGGCGAGGGCGACGGAGGTCGGCGTTCCGGCGGGTATCGGCGCCGCGCGGAGCAGTACCGACTCCTCGACGGTGGCAGCGGGCGCAGATGCCGTGCTCCCGACACGCGGCGTGCTGGCGATGACACTCCTGCGGCGCTTCATGTCGTCGACGGTCTCGCGCATACGGTCGAGCAGGCTGCGCGTGTCCAGCTCCTCGTCTTCCGCGTCGGCATGTTCAAGTTTCGCGCCTTCTGCAGCTGTGCCTTCCTCTGCAATCGCATACCCCAGCGCGCGGCCCTTAGTAGGCGAGCCAAAAACGAGGCGTTTGGGCGTAGCCATGGCGCCGTTCGTCACATCCGCATTGCCAGCGCCGAGTTGCGTCCCACGGATACCTTGCGACGTCGACGACACGCCCGCATCGCCCACCGACATCCTCGCGGCATTCTTAGTGGGGCTCATACCGGGCACGCCGTCCCTCCAGAACGCGTCGTCCTTGAACTCGCGCACCGCGCTCCTCCTTCGCTCCTGAATCGCGCGGCGTTCCTCCGCCGTCACCGCAGGCGTTGCCCTGGGCGTGACGGCAGCAGCAGCCGGCGTCGGGGGCGCGGGGGAAGGCATTGCTGATGACGCTGTCGGGGCCAGCGACGGTGCGCCGGCCGGGCCGGGGGGCAAGACGAGGTCCTTGACGCGCCATGGCTGTTGGACGAGCACCCTCCTGGCCTCGCCACCGCCCAGGGAGTATCGTCCTGGGCCAGCGGCTTGTGCTGGTGGTGCTTCTACGGGCGCAGGCCCAGAAATACTGGGTGGCGCCATGCTGGCGCGACTCCGTTCCGAGGGGGCGGGGAAAATGGCGCGCTGCGCCTGGCTCGCGAGAGGATTGTGTGCTTGGGGCGTCATGAACGACCCAAGCGCCCTCTTGATGGGAGTTTGAGTAGACCGAACAGGCAAGGGGGCAGGTGCTTCGTTTTCATCTTCTTCCAGCTCTTCTTCGACTGTGTTCTCTGCATGTGCAATATCATTATCCGCTGCGTCGTCGTTGGGTGTATCCTGTAGAAAGAGAAAAAAATCAATAAGCCTGTACTTTGAAAAAAGATGCAAGGCAATCTTACATCATCGTCCTCTTCAGCATCAGCAGCACCGAATTTCCATGGAATTATTCTTTCCAAACTCTTCCTCCAGAGAGATTTATTGGCCTCCTTTTGCGCAAGAGCCTCGGGATCCTCTTCTTCATCAGTGAGTTCTTCATCTTCGTCGTCCTCACTACTCGCGCTGCGCATCACGACGTCCTGGTCTTCATATTCGCCTTGCTCGTCGTAGCCGTCGTCTTCATCGCCATCACTGTCATTCTCAGCCCCCTCAGCTTCAGCAGGGTCGACAACAGCACCCAACACCTCCATCTCTTCTTCACGCTCCTCCTCTTCCTCCTTTTCCTTTTCCGCGCGCCACACGGCTCTCTGCGCGCTGCGAATTAGCACTGCTCGATGCAGTGCGGTGCCACCGAGTGATTTGCGGCGCGGAGTGCGCGGCGGTGCGGCTTGCTCAGGCTGCTTCTGCAGCGATCGCGCTGGCGATCCCGTCGTCGAATAAACATTAAGCAAAGGCGCTATCGGCACGTCCTCGAGGATGACGAGGTCGCGGTCCTCTTCCACTACACGCGGGTGGTTCGTATGCACGAGCACGATCTCCTCTTCCTCTTCGTCGTCGTCCTTCTGCTCTTGTTGTTTTTCCTCTTGCTGCTGCTGCTCCTCATCTGAGGAAGACCCCGATTTGGAGCTATATTTCAAAGGAGAAACGGCACGCGGTCGAAGGGGCGTTCTCGCGGGGCTTCCGACGCCGAAAATGCCGGGCTTGAGAGGGCTTTGCAAGATCCTGAGGTTCTCGCGAGGGTCTTTGGATGGTCTTGGCGAGAAGACTTGCGCAGAATGAATCATGGAGAGGCGGAGTGCGCGTTTTTGCGCAGCTAGAAGATCGATGTCACAAAAAGAGTCGGGTGGTAGATGGTATGAATCAGTTGTTTCCAATGATGGAATGGAAGAAAACCCTTACGAGCAGGAGTCGCCAGTAATAAGGTCTTGCGAACTTCTTTCGGGGGGTAGATAAACCGGAAGCGTTTGTGATGGATCTCGAATTCGGTGTTGTTGGATATTGGGATTATCGTTTGTTGGCGTCCTCGATCTGGCGTTGACTGGTTGCTTTCGCTGGATGTATGGGGGTATACCCAGCATCCATCTACGAAGACGCCTCCTTTGCCAAAGATAGAGAGGAAAGCCTAGAAGAGAGATAACTTCAGCAAAGAGCTTGAGCTCCGTAAAAGTGTGCGCACCTTTCCATCTTCGAATGCAAGTTGGCAATGCAGCGGATCCACATCAGGGTAGTACAGCCTCACACCGCAGGTCGATGTGCTCCCAAACGTAAGTGGCGATTCGTCAATGCCGAATGAGGTGATTAAATCTATGTTCGTGAGTAAATGGGTAGGTCAAATGGGATAGTCATGCGTACCGCTTGGTGACGAAAACGGCGCAGCGGTAGACGTGCGTCGTTTGAGCAGGCTAAGTGTTCCATATCTTCCCACTTGGGTAAAGCCGGTCGTGTCCATTGTGACGTGCCAAACTCGGTGATCTTCGTATCAATGTTTCGCGTCTTGGATGGTCGAGAAAAGGAGATGAAGGCGATTGGAAAGTGGCCTGGATTTGATAGATTTGGGGTTGGCCAATATATGGTCCAAATGTTTGATACGGTGTGCCGTTACCCGTATGTCAATGCCTAGAATGAGTACCGACGCAAGGACCCGGCGTGAAGGGAGTTGGCGACGAAGAGTTGAACCAACGTTGTTGAAATCAAAAACGTGCCAAACGCGTCGCCAAATACATCACGTGAGCGTGACTACCGCCAGTGTCCGTGACTCCGGCCGCAATTCGGCTGAACATCCACCAACTCTCACCAACTCTTTGTTCTTTTCCGTGTTCTGAGCATCTCATATCGCTATCAAGGCATGTTCTTTCCCGTATCCAACCTCTTGAAAAGTATATGCCAACCGGGAGACTGATATCTGAATCGGATCGACCTCAGATTCTATCATGGCAGTGAGCGGAGAGTAAGCTCGATGGCTATATGAATATGTTGACCCCAAATTTGAATCAGGAGAAGGAAACGAAGCCAAGGAGGAAGGTTCCGGTTCTGGACGACCCATACGAAGCACGCTCCTCCCAAGCCTGATGGTGATTTATGAGCCATTCTCTTGAAGCCGAAATGGAGGCAGATAAGATGCGCTGCGATCCCCAACAATATCGATCGCAAATTAAGAGCAGCGAGATAATAAGAAAAGGATAGGATAGGGCCCGTAAACAGGAAGATATATCTTGTGAGTGGCATTCTTTTACGTCAATCACCACTTCGTTTGTGCAGACACCGTCTTCGGTTTGAACATCATCTGGTTCAATAGCCTCATTGTCAGCTTCGCAACGGTCATGGACGAATGGGCGGCCAGGGTTTCATACTGTAACAGGTTGATTCCTTGGTTGTACTAACTCCACAATTCCACTATATACTGGAGCACATTTTTATCGACGCTGAGAACATGGTTACTTGCACGAACGAACAAGTCAAAAACTATAAATATCCAGATTCCAATCAGCGATTAAAAATAGAGATGCACTGCGCTGCAGGCTCGGGACTCGTTTTGGGAAAGACGATTGTCAAAATACCATTGTCCCAAAAAGCTTTAATTTCCTCTTCCTGTCCATTGAAACTTAATAGTGAGTTGCCGGAGCAGATGAAAGGAGAACATACCTTGATATTTTTAGGAAGGTGGATAGTGCGCGAGAATTTGCCGAAGTACCCGTCGACTGTCTGCTTTGTCTCAGCAAAAATCGTCAGGCGACCATTGTGTACGTCAATCTCAATATCGTCTTTCGACACTCCTGGGAGCTTAAATGTGGCGGTCACCATATTTCTCTCCATGTTCTCGTGGAGGTCTATTCTACCAGCGCAGCGTCAGCTTACACTCAGATAATATGCTGATACTGCGAACTGACCTTGGTTTGAACAACCGTACAACGCCGTCAACGGAATCGCGCTTCTTCACTTGGTTCGAGATACCCGACTTGCGGGCATCGGAAAGCGCACCACCAACGAGGCGGTCAAAGTCATAGCAGGGCTCGTAGGAGATATTATTTGACATGGTGGGAACAGGCAACGGTTTATGTTTAGCAAAATGAGTTTTGCTCGAGAGCGAAACTGATAGCGCATTGGGTAGTTCTTTGCTGAGGCTGCGATGGATTATAGTGCTCATTTTATCAGTGTCCGGTTCGAGCGACTTGATTTGATCAGCCCACGGGAATTAGGCGCCCTCCGCACGTTGTGGTGCAGAGATGTCATCAATTCAACATTAATTGCCTTTTTGGGAAAATTGTATTCTCAAAAGGTTCCGCCACACTCCAGTCTACTCCAATGGAATTCTCCATGCACATCCAGCACGTTCTACGTGAGTGCTGAAAATGACAATGGGCACTGAACGTGGAAGCCTGTCGTCATAAAATCTGGCGCTAACTTCTTAGGAGGAACTCAAGGCGTTTACGGACAAAGGCGTTCTTATTCTCCGAAGGACGAAACCCAGGCGCTTACATGTAAGTGCATCACCACTTCTCAATTTTAGCCATGAAATCTGACCCGGCGAGTTCAATGTAGCATACCGTCATTTTCAACGCATTCGTGTGTTCACAATTTCCTAAACTTTCATGGGCGCTCTGCGCACCACTCCGTCAGATTTAATGTTCGCACACGCCGATATGAAGCCGTTGACACACCTTATCAGAACAAAGTACCAGGTAGCAGCACTGCGATCGGCATCCCTGCTACCACGGCACCCATTGCACACGAATGGGGCCCGGCTACCAAAGCGACACGCGTCCTCGCTGAGCAACATAATGTCGATAATTCGTGCCAAGCCTGTCAGCATCGAGACAATAGGCTATCTTCCCAGGGCACCACAGTGGCAATCCCCACTAAAGACATTCATTGCAGCCACGAAGGAGGAGGCAATCCAGGAGGAGGAGGAGGATGAGGCAGATGTCAAGATCTTCACGGACGGGTCTGGGCATGACGGTGGGATTGGAGCAGCAGCAATCCTATTCTACAGACACCGCACAGCGAAGGTGGCAAGATACTTCCTAGGAACGGAGCGACAGAACACTGTCTTCGAAGGAGAGTGTGTGGGACAGCTGCTTGCGATGGAGTTGTTACGCAGGGGCACGGCCGACCTCAGACATGCCCGGGTGACAATCTATGTGGACAACCAGGCGTCGTTGGGTGCACACCACAAGCGCAAGCCTGGGCCTGGGCGATACCTTATAGATGAGGTACATCGTCGCTACGAAGTGGTGCAAGGTACTCACCCAGGGATCCGAGTTGAGTTGCGGTGGATACCCGGACACATGGACGTCCTGGGCAACGAGCTGGTGGACGCAGAGGCGAAACGGGCGGCTGAGAATCAGCAAATGGACAGGCGGAGCCACTTCGGGGTGCTGGCTGACAGTTCTTCATTACGACCTCTACCATTGTATTGTCCATAAATTTTGTACATATTACAAAAAAGGACGAACACTGGTGTTGGGGTTTGGTATCTAAGCATGTAGCCACGTAGGCCATGGATTAAGTATGCTTTCTAAGTTGCTAATATAATATTACATAGCGAATAAAGTTCATAGGACGAGCGAACGATCATGCTTCACCTTCACCGCATCCGCCCTCGTTGACTTGTTCGGCATCGCTTCCCAGATAGGGTCGACATCTGGTCCTTCCAGATCACCCGCACCATCCCAACCCCAACACCAGACTAATAATGAACAGTGTGGTTGAGTATATGGCAGATACTTCAAGCCAAGAAAGAAACACACCATGTGAAGGTCCTGGGACGAAGCCCAGCGCCTCGCTTTCTTCCTCTGTGAACAGTCGGTCGTGGGGTCCAAACCACGAGCGATCCTGCGGGTCCGTTCGAGGGTCGTCGGGAAGCCCACCCAGACGGACATAACCTCGGATGGCAGTGAGGTTCCGCCGGTTCGGATGAATGATGTCATACACTTTCTGTAGAGATGTGAGTACCGAATAGGTCACAACACGAAATGGAACACGTACGCTATCGTATGCCAGCTTGACCCGAGGGACCATCATAATACGCCCATAGCCTGCCTCCCAGTAATCATTACAGATGAGACTGCACTCCGATGCGCTACATTCACCCTCGACTATCCTGGCCATACGGAAACGGACGTGCGGAGGGGAATAAAACGGCGCAGGATCGAGGACGGCGACACCATTCCAGCAGGATTGGACTTGAACCGGTAGGTGCCGTTGCCACCGTTGTGCAGACTGGGTGTGGTGAAAGATACGCTCGAATGGCGTGTTTTCGAGGGCAGTTCCATTTATATCGCGGGCGACCCAGTTATCATAGAACACGGGTGCCTGGATTTCGTCGTGGTACATATAGTCGGCTGCGCAGGTGATTCCAGCGTTGTTGCGCCGACTTTGCCAGATGAGCTCGAGTAGGTCGTCCACACAGGGCAGGATGTCGTTCATGAAGATAATGGAATCGAAATACTCGCCTTCGGAATCGCGCAGCTCGTGTAGAGGTACGAAGGCCGAGTTACGCACTTCAGCCAGGTATTCGATACGATGGTTGAAGGCACCACGCGTGCGCATCGAGGTCCGAATCATGACGCGCATTCCGACGCTGCGAGTGAGAGCATCGAAGATGCGCAAAAGGGCCTTGGTCTGGTCGGTGGACCCGTTTTCGTAGATGCTCACGAACACGTTGTGGTAGCCCAGGATGGCGGCAACGCGAAACAGGGCCGCGAACAGGTCTGGGATGATGTCGAACGAGTTGTACAAGTTGATGGCGAAGAAATATTTGTGCTCGCTCGCTGCCAGATCGCGGCGTACGGTTTGGCCGTGGTCGGCCTCGCTGCCAAGGAGACTGGCTAGCCAAGAATTGCTTGAGGGTTGGTTATGACCTATCAGCGGTGCGTATCTCTCGAGAGCTTGTTGTGCATAGAGCGGTTGTGAATTACGGGTGCATTCTTTGGTGTAGTGCGGCGAGAGGGTCGTTAAGAGGTCGAGGACGCGCGCCCGCTGGTCTAGTGTAGGCAGTTGAATGGGATGCCGGCTCTGCTGGCGCATTTTTGACGGTATATGGCCACTACGCCATACCGGCGTGGTCGTCTAGAATGTTGTTAGAATGGATGTCGAGGAACACAGAAGCCGCCGCTGGTGAGAAGCCAGAAGTGAGCTCACCGTTATCCATGGAAGCAGCCTCGCGAACAGAAAGCCAAACAGAACCCCTATAGCGAGAGCTATCGGGGGTGGGACCCGACGTAGCTGTGTGGCGACCCCTGGCTTCAGCATCGTTGCTGACGTCGAGGAGCGCATCATAATTGAGGACAAGAACGGTCGAGGAGTCTGGGAAAAAACCTAGGCCCCTGAGATCGAAAATTCGTCTCTTTGTTTGCACTACATTCAGGCCCTTTCGTCATCGCATGCAACGGCGAGCAGGACGAGGACAGGCACACATATCGCTGTCTGTTAACAACATGGCGTCCGACTCGGAAAAGCCATCTCGCTTCGGCCACCGCAACTTCGGCGTCACCAACCGCATCTGGGTCGTAATTCTCCTGCTCATCTTCATCCTCTCGTGCACACACTTCATATGGCCCATTGGCACCGGGCGCGTTGTCCAGAAGTACTCGAACGCGGACGTTAAGGCAAAAAACTACTTCAATGCTACAGAGGCGGGCCCCAATCCTTTCGCATTCTGCCCGGTCTATGGCCCTGGCGACGAGTTAGGAGCCAAGCACGGTGCTCACACGCTCTCGAAGAGCGTTATCCATCCGGGGAGCGGGGCTCGCATACAGCGTGTGCTCAACCAGGCTCTAGCTGGCCAGCCAGTCACGATCAGCGTCCTAGGCGGCTCAAGTGAGTGGCTCGTCTGCGTAACATTTCCTTAAGTAACGTTGTCCAGTATCTTCCTGTCACGGCGTTGGCGACGATCCTATCTCTCCTACTTGCTACCCATCCAAATTCTTCCAATGGTGGAACTCTGTTTTCCCCCATCCGGCCTCCGAGCTCACGAATGGCGCCATGCGACGCACCAACTCGGGCTACTTTGGCTTTTGCAACTCGCACCATCTCCCAGACGTCACAGACCTCGTAATTATTGAGTTGGATACAGAGGATCCTCCGTATGTGTTCCCTTTTCCCTGATACTCGATTCTGACCTGTTGCCAGCGGCCAAGAAATGATGGAAAACTTCGAAATTCTCGTTCGTTCGATTCTCATCCGACCAGACCAGCCAGCCGTCCTTCTCCTAGGACATTTTAGCCCGCAGGTGCACAATATGCACGGATTTGCCGGACCTGACCACTGGCACAGTATCGTGGCTCAATTTTACGATGTTCCGCACATTAGCATCAAGTCTGCGATATTCCCGGAGTATATGAAGAGCCCCGACTCAGTCAAAAAATACTACGTAGACCCGATCCTCGCCAGCGTAGAGGGTCACGGCCTCATCACGGATATCCTCACAGCATACATGCAATCTCAGATCTGCACCGCATGGTCTGTTGCCCAAGGCAGCGCCTTTGATGGCACGAAGCATGCGCCAGGCGACACAGGCGACTCGCCCGGTCTCTTTGGCGGCCTTGGCCAACGACCAGGCGTACCCGAACCAGCGGCGAAGAAAGGCAAAGACGCGGAGACCAACAAGAAGCCTAGCAAGGAAGGTCATTTCCAGGCTTTGACCGTGCCCCCAGGTCGTATCAGCACCCGCCCGACTCCGGCAGAGCGTACGAGGAGGTCGCACCATTCTGTGTTTCTGCAAATGACTTGATTAACCCTCTGCCGCCATCACTATTTTATGGCTCTGGCTGGTTTGCTTTCCACCCGTCAAATACTGGTGGGACCTCGCAACATACCACGGCGCACTACTGGTACTCGACGCTTCCTACAAGCAGACTTCGGATACCGATACAAGTTGGCGCTGGTGATATTGGAATCTACTACCTCAAAGAGCCGGTCTCGCAGGTCGGCGAAGGAAGCTCAGTGGAGTGCTGGGTGGACGATAATTACGCAGGCGCCAAACTAATTGAGAACGCAGCGGATGTGAACGAACCTACGGCTGCGTAAGTCCCCAATTTCCTACATTGAACTATATACTGAGCGGAAATTGTCTAGGCTACATGTCATTGACCATTACGTTGGTCGTGGATCGCATTTCGTCGAGTGTCAACTTCTAGGTGAGGAAGGTCAAGGAGTGACACCTTTCAAGATCATCGGCGTCTTCTCGACATAGCCTATCGTTCTTCTAACTATTGCATTGTCGTCCTGTCGTTTGGTCAGTCTTGATAAGTATTGCGTTGTGGGCTTAATTTATTCAGGGTTTGTGCTTGAATCGTAAATAGAATACACATCAATCATCGTTTAGCAACATAGTACAACATAAATACGTACTTTTGTCTTTCTTCTCTGTCGTCGAGGATATGGTGGGGGTCCAGCGTTGTATATTTATATTAGGAAAAGGACATTTATTAATAAAGATGCAATTAACTTGATTTGCATAACGCTCGCTTTGCCTGGGGTAACCCCAGTTCTAATTAGACACCCAAATTGATTTTCTCTCTACAAGTACAATGTGTCTAGTTTCATCCCATGCAACGCCAGCTGCGAAGTTCTTTCGAGCTTGTAATAATCCTCGTTTTCATCATCATCAAAGTAGTACTTGCTGGTTGTCTGGAGGGGGAAAATAATCGGCTTCTCTGTGTATATCCTGCTGTAGCCTGGAGAGAAAGACTCCGCCTGTCCGTGGGAAGTCAATTCAACTGTTGATTGTAACAATACTGCCAGACAAGTTTTCGGGATATGAATGGCGAGTCCCTGTTCTTCTATGTTCAATATTCCAAAGGTCAAGGTTGATGTTTTGCGCCTTTTTGTCGACCTGAATGCACCTTTTTGTAGACCCTCGGGCCCAATGAATCTCTTGTCCAATAAGTGGTAACTTTCGGATATCTCAAATCCGTCACGGTCTGGGAACGGAGTAATGGAAACGGTAGCATGGTAATGCCCAATCGGCTGGTGAACATCTTTCAATACTGATGCACGAATTGGCACTGCACACATCAGGAGAATCGGGGTACGCAGTCCCAAGTGTGTAAATGTAAGTGGCTCTATCGGACGCCACGGAGGAAACTCCTGGCGAGTGAGGTAATCGGATGGATGGGAAGGGAAGAGAGAGGTAGTAGAGTACGGCCTGAAACGCTTCTGGTTTCCCGCCCAATTGAAGATGTCAGATACATCTTTTGTAGAGCGGAAGATCTCCTCTACAAGGCGGAAGAAGGCGCGATCACCACCCTCGCCGTATGCAGTCGAGATGCTGACGCCAAAGATGCCCATCAGGCAATAAGCAATGTCTTCTTCCCGCGTCACTTGGCGCTTGGCTGCGAGTTGCATTTTGCGTGAGATAGATATGCTGCGGCCGCGCTCCCGCAAGAAAGCATTCAGCTCATCGCGAGTGATTGTTGTTGCAAGTTCGATTTCCTTCCGCATCATGGAATTTTGTTTGTCGTTGACTGCGCTAGAAAGTTGCTTCCAGTCCATGTTATAGAATTTGATGACGTTGGGCGCGACTAGCTCCTGCAAAGTCCATCCGCGAGTGAACCAAGGGTCAGCATGCATATCCGAAACCGTGTTAGTTGCCGCAAGATAGGTGATACAGACGAG
The DNA here is from genome assembly GCA_014925825.1 of Pholiota molesta. NCBI lineage: Eukaryota > Fungi > Basidiomycota > Agaricomycetes > Agaricales > Strophariaceae > Pholiota > Pholiota molesta. Next base: position 52,558 of record JACGCK010000263.1, read on the forward strand.
GGCAGAGGAGTACCATCTATACATGGATCGGATCGACTCATCGAGCTCCGCACTGCTCTCCTTGTTAATGCAGACCGTGTCGATCCAGCCCAGCGTGAGTCCGTAATCCTCCCATGCTGCTTTGCAGAAACTGATAAGCTTGTGACATTTCGGGTCTGTTTCATCGAGGGCGCCATTCTGCCAGTCGCCATAGGTCAGTTCTCCAGGTGTCGGGTTCCATGTATGCGACAGGATGGCATAGTTAGCCTTATGTGTCCAATGAAAATCAAGTGACCTGGATTCCCTCTGGTTGTAGTCGGCTTGGAGTTGCAGAGCGAGGTAGTTATAGACTTCCGACCTTTCGAGCAGGGAAATTTTCAGTTTCCCATTGCAAGGTTCAAAGCGCAAGAGACGAATTGGCATGGTTTGGGTGACGCGTCTTCGGAGATGTTGCAGAAAATTTTGTAGAACTGAAGGGTTTGTTGAGTAATTTGCTGCTATTAGATGTCAATAACGGAAAATCGTAGTCACATTTATCATCCGAAATCAGAGGCATTGGCTGAGGTACTGGATGGTATTCGGTCATGCTGGTGTTCGCAGCAATCCCCAGTCGTTCGGGTTCACTTCTTCAGGCGAAACCGCGTCGATTTGCATTTCGTCGTCTAAAGTAGATAGCATTTATATTAGTTTATAGAAATGGTGTCTCGTATCTGCGGACCTTTGAACTTATCCAGCTGATTTTCCTCCGATTTCTTCAATGGAGCTTCGATCGCTATATCCTGGCTACGCGGCCGAGAGCGAGAAATCATGCCGGAGACGAATTTCTCTAGCTCGGTAACGAACTCATCCGCTTCGATTCCGAGATGAATTTCCTTTGCGTCTACAGAGAATAAGGTACGATTTACTTGAGGTGCCTGGACTGAAATAGGAAGATCACATACTCATTGTCTGTCCTCCATTTTCTTGGATGAGGGGTAGAATGAAGTTGTACAGCGTCTGGAGCAACTTTCGACCTTGGTCTTTGCGTATATCTGTCAGTGCTCGCTGCATCAGTGTGATCATGAAGCAATATCAATGTAAAGCAGCATACCAGGTGACGACATTGCGCGATTGTGTTCGAGGTTTAGGCTTTTGAGGTCAGAAGACGAGTTCGTGGGGAGGGATCAAGAGTCCGCCATCGGCTTTCCTCGGTTGCCTTTGTTATTCGTTTCCGCACTGCCTGTCCCAGTGCTGGGAGGAATCAGTTTCTAAATAGGTTTTGGGTCATGTTTGTTGCCATAAACCTGACGTCTGTCAAGTGCATGTTTACTCGGACTGTACAGGTTTACTAGACAGCCATGGGAAGCTACGAATGTTTATCCGGAATACGGAGAACACCTGGTGTTGCAATCGTCCTGAGGGATAAGCGGTGCAAGCGAGCGTGCTGATGCTGGGAGAACAGGACTGTCAGATGCATGAATCCTGAGGATATTGGAAGTGGCGCCGAGTGCAGCAGGAGTCACCGAGCTTGCAAAATTACGAAAGTTCGAGCACAACCAAAGCACAACAGCGACCAGTGGGCGGCAGAAAAAATGGTAGCGGGTAGATCTGGACCAGGAACAGGCAAGCTGGTAGATGCAGAATACGTCGGAACGAGGACTACGTGGAGACGCGCAAGGAGAGCGAGGTCAACAAAGAACTGTCACAATATTTTCACGAAGTTCGATCGCGTCTGATCACCAGATATAGCAAGCGCGGCGGCGGTCACGATGAAAATACGACGCCACACCCTCAGTTTGAAGGATATCTCCTTGAAAAAAAAAGATTCAGGAAGCTGAGAGACGGCGTCCAATGAATTAGAGGACTCGGAGAACAAAAAGACCCACAAAAAGAATGGACACTGTGGGGATTGAACCACGGCCTCATGCAATGATGACTAAGCATGCAAAGCAAGCGCGCTACCACTGTGCTAAGTGCCCTTGCGTAAAAGTTTGACAGATTTATTACCACGTATCACATACATATTCTTCCTGCTTGTGGTTGGTCACACACGCTGCTATTCCTCGGCTATTCCTAAATTTGATTCTTACACCCACCATCCCTACCATGGCGCCCTCAAAGATCGGCAAGACCAGCGCCCTTGACGCGAAAAAAGACGCAAAGGCGAAGGGGAAGAAGCCCTCGCGGTCCGCGGTCGGGGCCCCATCCCAGCACACACAAGCAAGCCGCAAGGGCAAGCGGGCATGGCGCAAAAATGTAAACATCGAAGACGTCGAGGAGATCCTGGAGGGCCTGCGCGCGGAGGAGCGGGTTGTCGGGTGCGTATCTTCCGTCGTCGTCTTCCTAGGCCTGCGCTGATGATGATGCTGGATAGCTCGACGCTGGGCCAGATGCAAGACGGACAGCTGTTCCAGATCGACACCAAAGGCGATGATCACAGTGCGTCTGTCTCTCCTCCCGCCCGAACCCCCCTTCCCTGAATGTACCCTGACACTCATCCAGTCCGGAACCACCTCCCGCCGCGCTTCTCCGCCGCCCAGCTGACATCAGCGAAGATCCTCGCCCAGCGCTCCGCCGTGCCCGCCGTCTTCTCGCGGCCCACCTCCGCGAACAAGCGCAAAAACGGGGTCAGCCGCGAGGACAAGGAGCGCCTCCTGCGCATCGCGAAGCGTCCGCGGCGGGGCCCGTTCAACAGCGTCATGGACCCCGCAGAGTACGCGGCGGGCAGCGGGACCGTCGCGCTGAGCGCGGCCGTCAAGGAGAGCGGGACGTACGACCCGTGGGCGCCGCAGCCGGAAGCAGAGGAGGTGAAAGATGGCCTGGAGACCGTGCAACCGAAAACGGCCAAGGTACTTTTTTTTTTGGGTTCTTACACATCATACTTCGATGTAACTAATGCACTGCCAGGCCCCCTCCACGACACGCACGAGGGACCTCATCGCCGTGCCGGCCATCGTCGAGCCCCATCAAGGGACCTCGTACAATCCTCCCGCGGATGCTCACCAGCAACTCATGGAGCAAGCGGCGGCGATCGAGCAAAAACGGTTAGAAGCGGCTGAAAAGCTCGCGGAGACAAAAGCGAAGATGGAGGCCGCGAAAAGCAGCGCGGACGTCTATGACATGTCAGTGGCCCCAGGAATGACAGTGCAGCAGCTCGCAGAGGACGAGGACGATGAGGATGAGGATGCGGAGACCCAAGAGACGGGGCGCCGGCTGCCTCGAAAAAGGATACCAAGCCTAAAACCACAGCTCAGAAGAACAAGGCTGCGCGCTTACTCAAGGAGGTACGTCCTTTCCCCCGGCCGGGCAGTACAATCACTAACACACGCGATCCAGAAACGCGCGCTCGCTGCAAAAGCCCAGCAAAAACGCCTACTGGCGTCGATCAACGACGCCAAGTTCATTCGCCGGTCGACCGCAAAACTGATGTCCGCACAGGAGCAGGCGCGGCAGAAAAGCTGGCGGCGGTGGCGGAGAAGCTGAAGACGCACGGCCTCGCGGGCCAGAAGCTCGGCAAGCACAAGGTGCCCGAGAGCCATGTCGAAGTGCAGATCGGGGAGGATCTGAGCGAGAGTTTGAGGGGGCTGAAGGTGCGTTTTCCTCTTTTTTTGCTCTCTTGTGGAGGGTGCTAATGCGAGATGTGGCAGCCTGAAGGAAACCTTTTCCGTGATCGCTTCCGGAGTCTGCAGCAGAGAGCGCTGATTGAACCCAGAGTTCCGGTTGTGTATGTCCCTTTTTCTTCTTCTTTGTACTGCGTCACTTTTTCATCG